>JADRCH010000142.1:6137146-6305341 GCA_019843965.1 Rhynchomys soricoides | reverse complement strand
AGACCGGAAACCTAAGGAAGAGGCATACAGTATAGACCGGAAACCTAGTTGAGTGATGCAAAACGAAAGCAAGGACATTAGAGATTTATGCAAGAATAAAGGGTTTTTTTGTTGTCCCTGTTTAGGTAGTTTGTTTTAGAGACCAGGTAAAATAAAATTAAAAATGTATAACAAATCAAATCAGGCATGCCTAAAATTCCTGCATTTAGGAAGTGAACCAGGAGTTCAAGGCAGTCCTTGAGGCCAGCATGGAGAGAACAACAGGGCACGGAGGAGGAGAGTGGGATAATGTATCAGTCCACATGTTTTCCTTGGTAAAGGGGTTTTTGAATTGCCCTCCTCCCTGTTCTATATAGCTATGATGATGGGTCAGGTACAGTTTGTGGCTCCATTTTAAACCAGCATTGTGTGTTTAAAGGTCCTATGGAAGTTCAGAACAAGTGGCCTTTTAGGTTTCATTCTGCTAATGGCCAGTTGCGTCAGCCCTTCTTTTCCCAGCTCTCAGCAAATGGGTTTAGTGGAAATTTCCCCACCATGTTCCATGTGTTTTGGAGAGAAGTCCAAGGTTCAGAAAGTACCTGTGACTGAGCTGAGAGAGAGAGAGAGAGAGAGAGAGAGAGAGAGAGAGCGCGCGCGCGCGCATGCGCGCGCAGGAGAGTGGAGGGAGCACCCAGAAAGGTCCTGCTCATCTCAGTGTGGGACAGGGTTCAAGGCTGCCTCATGTTCTTCTGCAAAACTCTCACCTGACTTATTCCCTTTGTTTTTAGTAACAGTGTCTGTAGGAGTAGGGTATTATTTATTATCCTTTTTCCCCACAGTGGGTTACAGTGAAAGATCTTCTAATCTGCCATCTTACCAAGAAGTGTGGCTGCTCCTTTTTTTTTTTAAATTAATGTATGTGAGTACACTGTAGCTGCCTTCAGACACACCAGAAGAGGACATCTGATCCCATTACAGATGGCTGTGAGCCACCATGTGGCCGTTGAGAATTGAACCCAGGTCCTCTAGAAGAGCAGTCAGTCCTCTTAACTGCCCTAGCCATCTCTCCAGCCCCCATGATGTTAGTAATAATTGTCCTTTTTCCTAGAGAGAGTACTTTTTGTTCCTATGGGTATCTTGTTTGTTTTTTAAAAGGTTTATTTATTTATTTATTTATTTATTATATGTGAGTACACTGTCACTATCTTCAGACACACCAGACAAAGGCATTGGATCTCATTATAGATGGTCATGAGCCACCATGTGGTTGCTGGGAATTGAACTCAGGACCTCTGGAAAAGCAGTCAGTGCTTTTAACTGCTGAGCCATCTCTCCAGCCCCTATGAGTATCTTCTAAGACTAGTAAATATAGCTATCCTGAACATTAGCCTGTCTTCCCTGGAAGATGGATGTAACCTCCCCGCCCCCCCATCTGTCTCCACACTTTAAAAGTTCATAGTTGCGGTTTTAATTATAAACCTATATTTTTATGACTGAATCTGTATCTGATATAAAATGTAACTTGTTTGGCCTTCTGTTTTTGAGATTTCTGATAATGTCTAGAATGAATTGTTTCTGATACAGATTTGCATATATACATATGTATTTATAAATTGTGTTTTATATAAAATATACAGTCCAAGGGGCACAGTTTGTGTTAGAGAAGCTAGGGCAGCAGGCAGCTGTCACACTGCATTTGCTGTCAGCAACACACAGTAACCATGCAGGATCATCTGCTTGATTCCCCTTCATTTAGTCCAGAGTTTCCCTGTGAGCTGGACCACCTGTATTTAGGACAGGTACCCCCACCTCTGATTTAGAAACCCCTTCACAGACAAAGCTGATTCATTTTCTGGTGATTTCAAGTCTTATGGAGTTGACAGAGTTTAACTGTCACAGGATATTTATATTCAAAAGATATTCTCATCTCAGTGGAAAACAAACATCCATACCATGGCTGTGCTGACAAGTTTTATATCAGCTTGATGAGTCGTTTGGAAGAAGAAACCTCAATTGAGAAAATGCCCCCACCAGATTGGCCTCTCGGCAAGCCTGTGTTTCATTTTCTTAATCGATGTGGGAGTGTCCAGCTCACTGTGAGCAGTTACACTCCTCGGCTGTTGGGCCTGGCTGCTACAAGGAAGTAGGCTGAGTAAGCCATGAGGAGCAAGCCCAACAGTTAGTAAACAGCACCCTTCAGGCCTCAGCTTCAGTTCCTGCCCTGAGTTCCTTGGATGGTGGACTGTGACCTAAGAGTTATAAGCTGGGATAAATCTCTCTTGGTGCTTTTGATCATGGGATTTTATCACAGAAGTAGAAACCCTAAGACAATATTTATTTATTTATTTTTGGTTTTTCGAGACAGGGTTTCTCTGTAGCCCTGGCTGTCCTGGAACTCACTCTGTAGACCAGGCTGACCTTGAACTCAGAAATCCGCCTGCCTCTGCCTCTTGAGTGCTGAGATTAAAGGCGTGTGCCACCACTGCCAGGCGACAGTAGCTTTTTAAAATAGTATGTTTCATTTTAATAAAGGATCCAAACTCTGTTTTTATTATCTATGGTTGTAGGTTTAACAATGACCCATCCATTGATGTTCTTCTGCTCACAACTCACGTTGGTGGCCTAGGGCTTAACTTGACTGGTGCTGACACTGTGGTGTTTGTGGAGCATGACTGGAATCCTATGCGAGATTTACAGGCCATGGACCGGGCCCATCGTATCGGGCAGGTGAGTCATCCAAGATTCCACTAAATGCTAGACAACTACTCCAGAAATGCCAGGGTGACTGAGCTCCAATTCTTGCTGTGAGGCTTTCACTCATCTCAGTGAGACCGTCTCCACCACCACGTTCTAGCATGGCTACGAAAACCTGGGTGGGTCACTGTCTATTCTGGTGTTCTATAATTAATTCCTGGAAACATTTTTAGGGTTTCTGGAGCAGACAAAACTCCAGTCAGATTTAAGGTAATAAAAAGGGCTGGCTTGACAAACCTGAGTTTATTAGTTTGCATTATGGTTCAATTGTTTTTCTTATTTAGAAACGTGTGGTTAATGTCTACCGGTTGATAACCAGAGGAACACTAGAAGAAAAGATAATGGGCTTGCAGAAATTCAAGATGAACATTGCAAATACCGTTATTAGCCAAGAAAATGCTAGCTTACAGAGTATGGGGACTGATCAGCTTCTTGACCTGTTTACTCTAGATAAGGTAAACAACTTACTTATCTTTAATTAGTCCTGATGGTTGTCTGTGGTGAACTGTGAAAGTGTGGGCACTCTGAAGTGGGCCCAGGCTGCTGTGGCACAGTCTTCTGGGATTAGTAAGTAAAAGACATTAAGAATAGTAAATAAGAGCTGAGAACACCGCTGCTCTTCTAGAAAACCCAGCTTCAGCTCCCAGCACCCATATGGCAGTTCCCAATGCCTGTAAGTCCTGTTCCAGGGCATCTGATGCCTCGTACAGACATTCAGGCAGAACACCCGTGCACATATAGAGTGCTGGGCCCATGAAGCTGAGGCCACATTCGATCTTCTGGAGGTGAAGTTATAGGCTGGTTGAGACCTGCTGCTTGTGCCTGCTTGGCCGCCTTCTACAACTGCTGAGCCGTCTCTCCAGCCTCCGACACTCCGTAGTTTTAAAAGCTACATTTATTTTATTATGTTTGGGGGGTGTATGTGTGTCAAAGTATATTTCTTGGGGTTGGTGCTCTTCATTCACCATCTGGCTCCTGAGGCCCAGACTCAGACTGTCAGACGTGGTGGCAAGTGCCTTTGCCTACTGAGTCATCTTGTGAGCCAGTTGGTAAATTCTTCCATACTAGATATTTGAAGTTTTGGCTTATGTATTGTCATCAGTGACTTGTCTCAAGGCATCTTGTAGTCTCTGGAATCTCTGGGACTCATGGGTGGGCATTGCTGGTACAGCCTCCTAATTGCCAATTAACTTCTGAGCATCTACACCTATTTTAGTACATGGTGTTAAGATAAACTGAAATTATACACACTTACTAAATGATATAGGCACTCGGAGAAAATAGATAGTATTATTATTGTGGGGGGATCAAACTGCTAATCTATTAGATACCTGTGATCAGAAACATGGTGGCTAAGGCTTGTAATCCCAGCACTCTAGAAGCTGAGGCAGAAAGGGCCAGCCTGCGCTAAATTGCAAGATGCTGTCTTCCTCCCTCCCTTCCTCTTGTGCCTGTTCTCATCTTATTGGTTGGTTGATTGAGAAAACTCTCACGTATCTCAGACTAGCCTTGAACTTTCAGTGTAGCTGAAAATGACCTTGAACTCCTTATTACTGCATGCCCCCACTGTGCCTGGGTTTGCGCTGTTGGGTCCAACGCAGACAGACCTTAGTGTGCACAGGCACTCACTCTCCTTGAGCTTCCCTATCCTTTCTGGTTTCTTTTTTCCAGTGTGGGAGATTGAACTGAGGGATTCAACCCCTGAGCTATATAGCCTTTGACCTTTGGTATTTCTGAATTAAACTGGATATGGTAGCACACATCTCTAATTGCAGCACTTGGGAGGCAGAGGCAGGTGGATATCTGTGAGTTCAAGTCCAGCCTTGGACAACAGAATGAGTTCCAGGACAGCCAGGGCTATATAATGTGATCCTGTCTCAAACAAAACTGAAAACTCACTTTATCTGCTAATGTTGCATTAGGATGGAAAAGCAGACAAGGCTGACAGCTCTACTTCGGGAAAAGCTAGCATGAAATCAGTTCTTGAAAGCCTGAGTGACCTCTGGGATGCCGAGCAGTACGATTCTGAGTACAACCTGGAGACCTTCATGCGCTCTCTCGAGTGACTGCTGCATGCTGGGATGCGCATGCTGGGATGCAGCTGCTGCTAGTTCAGTTACCGTCTGCTGATATTCAGCAGACTCCTAAGTCTATGGCGAACTTTAACTGAATGTATAAATAGATCTGAAGAATATTCAGCTCAGTGCTGGCTCTTGCTTCATTGGGGAACAAGTTATTCTCAAGTATTTGCACTGTATTAAATATAAATGTTAATGTGAAAAGGTTTAAATTTTACATGCTGAATAGCTGCAGACAGGAAGCAGCCAGGTTTCCATGTGCTACCAGGAGGTGCTTCCGCAGGGATAGCCTCCTCTACAGTCACTTTCTCCACGATGAGATCCACCAGTGCTGTGGTGTTTGTATGCATTTGTGTTCTTTAAAATAGTACTTGTTTTTATAGTTGGTTACACATAGGGCTTCTTTTGTATAAAAGCCTTAATGAGCCATACTTTTCAGAATTTCAGAGTGACTTTAATATTAGCCTAGAACATGAAACTGTTAAAGCAATGAATTGAACCATGCCCTGTGGCAACCTTTATATATTTAATGCAGATGCATATGGTGGTTTTCAAATCCTTCAACATTTTTCTTTTCACTTTTAAAGTGTACTAAATAATAAATGCAGGTACTGGTATATTTAAGGCTACAATAACATCCTAGTAGAGGGTGGGTTTTCATTTAATTTATCTAATGGCTAGGATATAGCCAGATTCAAAGAGCATATATGTACTCAGTAAGTTTCAATCATATATACATAACTATCATATAAATATATATATAGTAACTATGAACACACAGTTTTCCAGACATAAGATTTTACACTGCTTAAATCCGAACCCTGTGGTAAAGACTGTTTACTGTAGCCTGACACATGGGAAAGAATGCTCTTTATACACAGCACACAAGGATACACGGATCTATATGACAGTGTCCATCTTACGCCAGAAAATGTCATGTAGTTCTACCAGACAGCAATAATAATTGAGCACTAGCTAATGAGCTAGCATTAAACAGCTCAATGGGGAGTGTGGGCAGCTGTCTATAGATATGCATGTATGTGTGTGTATATATAATTTTATAAGTTCCCACTAAATTAATACATGCCCGTGTACACACACGTGTGGGATATATTTGTATATATGTATGTACAGGTAAAGACGCCCCTAAGGTTTGTGTCTGGCCCTACACCTAGGCATCAACTTAAAAACCATCAGACCTCAATTGTACAGTAACAAGGATTTTGTTTAAAATAATTAAAAGCTCCACAGCACTTAGATATGAAGTTTGTCACACTTGAGTAGCCTTGACAACCATCCTGTAATACTGAACCTAGCATTCCACAAGAGAATAAACATCAAATTGTAAAGTCTGTGCAGTTGTGTGTTGTTTACAGTAAAGGCTTAAACAAGCAGCTCAGATGTGCACAGGTTGTTGGAAGACACTTTTTGTATGTAAGGTTTATATTCAAATATAGAGGACCAAAAGGAAAACCCACAATTTCATGTAGAAGGTGCAGTGTGCGTGTATGCCTTTATAAACTACTTATTTGCTATTTCCATATCTTCGAAAATCAGGGAGTGGTTTTATCATTGAAGAAATAGGGACAGAAGAATTCACATTATATATTAGTGTTTTGGTTTTTATCCTCACTTGAAAAGTCAGAACTAGAAGACAAGTAAAGTTTATGGGTTTAATCGTAAAGTACATGTGCATATTGGCAAACTATTTCTCAAAGAGAAAGTATCCTGTCCTTTTCGTGAGGAACATGACATTTTTAAAACCTTTTGTCAGAAGATGTAAAGCTACACATTCTAGTTTCCCAACAAAGGAAGGCACGTGACCCAGAATGTAGTGCCTGCCCATCTGACAGTGGGGAACTATGAGGTAGTGTGTGCATTAAACCCTGTTACCAGCTCTGTGGGGGTGATGGTGCATTAGTTATGTGCTTAAAATGTGTGGGTTTGGAGCTTAAAACATGGTAGAGTGTTGGTGCTGAACTGGATTACGGGTTCATGGAATCCATTGTACTACTGTTGAAATTTTCAAATAGTTAATTACAGTTAGGGTTGATCATTGTTTCTTGTAGGAAAGCCTAAGATTCAAGGTTCTGTGTCTAACATTCATACATACACCACACACAAATCCTAGTCTTTGAGCAGAGCTGGTTGCTTGATAACTGGAAACTGTGGGGGAATGACCTCCATTGAGACAGTTTATAGAGGTTTGGCCAAATGTAAGTATCCAGGGGAGCCATCTGAAGGTGTGACAGTGTTAGCACCACACCCCTTGAATACACCTGCTCTCAGAACCAAGCCAGGTCAGGCACCTTAGTCCTTGTAGAGAGCATGACCATTTAAGTGGCACAATTGAAACTAAGAACACAATAGAGCTAGGCATGGTGACACGTGCCTTTCCCAGCACCTGGGAGGTAGAGGTAGGTGGATCTGTTGAGCTCCAGGACAGCCAGGGCTCCACAGCGAGATCCTGTCTCAAACAAAACAGTAACAACAAACCAATGAGAACAAACTCTGTCATATGCCTATGCTGAGAGTCTTGCCCACCAACCAAGCCTTGAATCTTCAGACCTCAATTTCCCAGGACCTACTGGTACTGGTGGGATTATGTGACATTGAATGCAGGGATGTCTGTAATCAAATGTCAGAAAATTCAGTGTGAATCAATACAATAAAAACTGTTTTACTACCAATCAGTTGAGAATGTTTGCTTGTCACACTAAGCATTATCACCAACCTAAAAGGAGATACAACCTTTAAAGAGAGAGAAACCACCTTCTGAGCTGGAGAGAGGATGGTTGGGTGGATGAAGGTGCTTGATACCAAGCCTAACTGTAGTTCCATCCCTGCAGGCCTTCAGCTAGTGCATCTAGTTACAGACAACTGCATCGTCTTCACTTCAGTCTCCCAAAGCAGCCAGCCCTGGATCTCACTGTCCTGCCTCGTGGCTTTCTAGCTGATCCAACTACTTACTAGACATCTCCTACTACTTTCCTGCCCATCTCCTGTCTAATTATGCAGGCAGCTCCATGGTGGTTTACGTTTGTCATCTTCTGTTGGTCTTTTAGGGTTAGTTCACAGATCTGCAATCACCAGTTAACAGAAAAAGTCACATACAACCCCCACCCCTAGCAAACCCTCGGGTTCCCATGCTCAACAGTCTACTTGTTTCCACTGATCCAGCTAAAACACAGGAGAGCATATGTGAACCTTATTGGCTACACCTGTTAAAACCAGTCTGGGCTATGTACCTAGTACTTGGCCAGCCAGGGTTAGGACACTCTTCTAAAAAGAAATGAACAATGCACACAAAAGGCAAAGGAGTATGCCAAAAGATGCTCTTCATCTTTTGATGAAGACCTACACAGGCCTATTTAAAAAAAAAAAAAAAAAAAAAAGCGGGGTGCGCACTGGTGACGATGCTTCTGGAAAGCATCCTCCCCTCTACCGGCCCCAACAGTTGAGGCCAGTGCCCACCAGCCCTTCAGAGCTGAAGGTTCAAGCCACACACAGGGCCAAACCCAGAAGTTTCTTGTCTCAAAGACACCTTCGCATACCTCCTCCCCTATCATGTCACAGGGCAGGATATCTATCAGAACCGTTTTCTGAAGTGACTAGTGCGGGGGGAGGGGGTGTCCAAGGCAAATGGGCACCCTGAAGAGAGAACTCAATTTGTTCCTTAACCTGTGGCAGTTCATAAAGCAGACTTCAAAGGGGCCCGCCTTGGAGCGGTGCGACGGGTTCCATGGCTGCAGGTGGCGCGGACCACAGTCACGGCCACTCGTGAAGGCCTGTAGTCCCTGTAGGTTGGGTGTACACACAGCCCTCTTACCTGCAGGGCTCGGACCCAGAGTCCACCAAGCCCGTGGCGTCGGGGACAGGTGGAGGCGGACTTGGGCCGGGGGAGGGGGGGGGGCGCGTGGGAGCGGCAACCAGACACCGAGGCCCCGCCTCCCAGGCCGCCCTCCTCCACTGCCCTCTCACCTTTCTGCACCCCCTCCTCCCGGGCCGCCCTTCCGGTCCCTTTCCCTCCCCTCCCCTCCCCATCCCTGGAATTGCTTAATGGACGGTGGGGGAGGGGAAGGGGGACGTCACGTGTGCTTGACCCCAGGCCCAGACCCAGACCCAGACCCACCCGGACCGAACCGCCCTGGGCGGGTTCCGCATCCTTTTCCCAGAGAAAGCGTGCAGCAAGACCAGAATCCACACCAATTTTTCCAAAGCCCCATTTTCTGGGGAAAAAAAAAATGTATTAGGAGACTCTGGTATCCTTGTGAAAACAAGATGATGATACTTACCCTTTCACAACAGTTCTGGTTAAGGAATTTGGCCTCACGTGGCAACTGGCAATTAAAACACAGGCATTCGGGGCGGGGGCGGGGGAAATAGCTCAGGGCAGGGCCCAAATTTACCTTGCTTGAGTCCTAGAAGGCCATCTACAGAAAAAAAAGGGGAGGGGAGGAGAAAAAAGTCCCCCCCCCTACCCCCATGTGTATCACCTGAGCCTACAAATACCTTCCGGTTTCAGATTTCCTTGGGCATTTGAAAGTGTGGGCTCTGAGGATGAACTTCGGTAGAATATGTGAGGTTTGAAGACTTAGGATTTTTTTTTTTTTTTTAAAAAACTAATAGAGCCCTGATGGAAAGTAAAACACACGGAGATAGTCCATAGCAAAAGATGACACGTGTCAGTGCTTCGTACAACTAGATTTAATAAGTTGTTATTACAGAAAAAAAAAAGTCCAAACTACAAAGTTTAAGCAGTTAAGCGATAGCTGAGAGCTCCACGGTCAGTCACAGTAGCGAATCCGTACAAGCAGTATTAGTCCAAGCCCCAGGGCAGACGCCAAGGAAGGGTTACCAGCAAAAAACAATCCGAGAACAGGTAGGAAACGATACAGTACAGTTAAAATTGGTCGTTAGTGGGAAATCAAATACAGAGGTCTGAGCTGTGAACATCTAAAACCATGTCCATCACTTCCACGGCGAACACAGAAACACCTAATACTTTACACCCCAGCAACACTATGTCCAGGAGCAGGCGCCACCCAAGCTCGCTGGGCCCCTTACAAAGTCAACATCCCTGGATCCACTTCGTGACCCACTTCGGGGTACAAAGTCAACAGTATCAATTATGAAATACTCGGCTGAGACGATGGCAGCTGGGTTTGACGAGTTCGGTAGTTAGGAAAAGGAAATGTAGGCAGACACAGCACACGAACTAGTGAGGGGAGAGGTCCAGACAAACAAGTTGGTCTTAACAAAAAGACACTTTTTTTGTTATCACTAATCTGTGACTAACCTTTCATTCCAACCTTGCAAGCTGAGATGTCAAGACACTCAAATATTTAGGTAGGAGCTTTCCTCAGTTAAATGCCACGTTGTTGCTAATTGAATAGAGAAAATGAAAGCTAGCAGTTACTTGCTAATTGTAATAAATGCAGTACGCTGCATTAGCCCATGCCTCACTAACAAGCGATAAAACACAAGATATAGGCAGAGACCTACGCATAATCTATACCACTAAACAATAATTTCCCCATTTTCTTCTGTTCCTAATCATTTATTTGTAGTTAATGTAAAATTCCAACCAATAGGACCCAATTTGAGTTAAAATTTTACATCACAACTTGATCTAATCTATATATTATTTACAAAACTGAATACATAGAGCGAACCCAAGAGCCAACTCTGGACACACGCTTATTGTTGATTAACCTCTGTCCGCTTCAACAGAACTAGAAGAGGCCACCAACAACTAGCAGAAATGCACCACCAGCTAGCTAGAGCAAGTCCCTGGATGTTCTGTTTACACAACACCAGCCCTGCAATTGAGAGATGTCTCTGCAGTAACTGCAGATGCCTTGGCAACAGCTGCTTTCCACAGTGCACTCCAGGGGGCGGGGGTTTGGGGGAGGGCAGGGATAGGGGGACTGGGGAAGCAGCAGCAGGAAGGCAGACAGATCATGCACAGAGTGGCCCAGTGTCACCCCAAGAAAAGGCAAACAAGGGGCACCATAACAGAGAACAGATGGGGAGTGAGAAAGATGCAGCTAACACATATACAGTGGTGACCCTGTGCTTCCCTGGGCCTGCCTGCCGTCAGCCCTTCCTGGGGACATGTCAGGCATTCTGAGTCATGCAACATACAAGGTGGGGTCTTCTCACATGTCACCACTGTGCATGCGAGTGAAAGATCCAGGGGGAAAGGCACCAGGTCATACAAGGACAGCAGTCGGTGGTGGATTCACACACACACACACACACACACACATATTTTAGGGAAAGCACTGGATACTGCTGGCCAAGCTAGGCTTCACACCCAATGCTATTTCAGGAGGGGTGACTTCGTTCTCCGGCCACAGATTAGACTGCATCTGGTGTTGTATAAACCCACTGTGACATCCTTAGAGACCTGTACTGTGACATCCCTAGCCTCACACTGAACACTGGAATAAAGGAAAGGCTTGTCGAGATCTCGCACGTTCTGCTCATTCTGTCGGTTTATTATCCAACTGTCCGTTACAGTCCCAGTCGCTTTACAGAACCAACCGTTCCCACCGTTGTCATACTGTAAACCACATCGGCAAGTTAATACATAAAGCTTTGCATTTCAAAAAACTAGACACTTTAGTAACAATATTACAAAGGTTTTAGCTTCAAAAATAACTGAAAATGAAAAAAATAAACCTTTAAAGAATTAGCATCATAAAATTAATTTATTCCAAGTAAAAATACAAAATAATATTATGACGTTGACCAGATATGAAAGTCCCTCCCAGAAACAACTCTAGTAATGATTGAGAAAGCACTCCTTAAAGAAAATACGAAATAAAATGAAAAATATGTAAATATGTTTAATTTTTTTCTTAGCAAAAAATCTTTCTAAAAATAACAATGAAAATTTGTCTCAGTACAAAGGCTACGTCACTATTGAAAAAATACCAGCATGAGGAAAAGGTACATATTTGACAGTAGAAAATGGGTTCTGTGAGTCACAATGTCTAAAGTCTGCAAGGAAAATAAATCTGCAGTAAAGATTTACGCCTTTTTTCTTTTCTTTTTTTTTCTATTTTTATACAAACAGTACAAACAGTATTGCACGTAACAACAAAGAGTCGAGGTTAGTTACAGCCTCCAAAAAAACCACTAGCTCAAGTGTCCCGTCAACGAAAGGCCACAGCAGTACCTGTGTTACCCGGGGGCTTCCCTGTCAAGTTGCAGGGCAGAACACCTCTGTGTTTTTTTTTTAAAAATAATTTTTTGAAGGACCCTCTCTTTTAATATAACATTAAGAACTTGGGGAGGGGGGCACATTTATTTACAAAACAAAAGGGAACATGTTATAATTTAATAAACTAAAAAAGTTCTCTTTAAAAAAATACAAACAGAAGAACTCCTTCACAATCCTGGTCAGTCACACAATCAACACTTGATTATAAATATACAAATTAAGGGAAAGTATTTCCATCACCTAAGTCACAGCCCTCAGCACCAAGTGGAATCTCCGACAACCTGGTCTCTGCGACACTGTGGCCTTCGCGTTAGCTTCCGCTGCGAGGTCTTCCAGCTCCTCTAGAGCTCAGGGTTATTTTAGTACATGAAAGAGGGGTGCTTCTTCCAAACGCCTGCATCTTTCACATGATTAGGTAGATTTCTGTGGTTAGATATGATCTTTAATATCATAGTTATAAAGCTCTGACTTCTTCATTTTCAAAAAACACAAATAAGCATGAAAAAAATAAAGTTACCCATCTGTTAAATCAGTTTCTCGCAGAATTAAATTAATATATATTTTCTGAATAAACTTACTTAGAAAATATCATTTTCTTTCCTATATTTCAAAATTGAGGTATTGCAAAAGATCATGTCAGTCAGAAAGCATGCCTTTCCTTAAAAACAAACAAGCGAAAATCATCAGCCAACTTTTGAAAACATTCTAGAATATAAAAAGTCTTAGTGCGTAACAAAATTTTCCATACAGATGAAAAAAAAAGTAAAACACAAACATAGAAAAAGGAACCAAACCAAACCAAACCACATCTGGGCTGCAGAAAAGCAAGTATCACCAAAAGGCCCAGAGAAAACCCGAAGGGGGAGGGTTCTAACAGGCATCTTCTAATACAGTAAAAAACTATTTTGTTTCTCTTTTTTTTTTTTTTTTTTTTTTTTTTTTTTAAAACAAACTGTAGCTGGAGAGCCAGTGTTCACAACTAAACACGGAAGAGAAGAAAAGAACAAACACTAACCAAAACCACACAACACTAACTTCAAGACAGAACAAGGACATCACAGCACAAAAGACACATTGACTTCTGTCTACTCTGCAGTGTCACATCCAGTCAGATTGTCCCCAGAATTCAAAACAAAGGAAGAAGGGTTAAAAAGCCTTACAGAGTCATGCAATCACCATGTGTGTCTCCATTATTCTCTGCAGCCCAGGAGTGAATACTAAAGAACATCCAGGCTAGCACGAGGGGGCTTCAGTCTATTCAAGCTTTACAGGACACACCCAGGGAACTAAGTGGTTGCTGTCTCACAGAAGGCCCCGGCCACCCAGGCCATCTTGCTAGGGACAGACATTTCTTTAGCATCACCCTTATGTGGCGTCCTTAACTATGTGCCTCCGTGTCAGTCTGCCAACTTATTCTAGACACTGTGTGTTCTTAGTGTTTGTAAGCTAAGGTGAGCTCTTTGGCTTTCTGGACAAGGTCTGAAGCTATGTGAATTGGTGCAAGCACTAGGAGGCCATAACTCAGAGCTCATGTGTTAATACACCAGTTATGAATGGTCAGGCTCACTAATGTCTGACACAGAGGTTTGACAGTTACACTTGATCACAGTTAGACATAATCACTTTACTGTATAAAATAAATTGCACACTATGTAACAGAGCACCACAGTACCTCATCTACCACCACAGGTTTGCTGGAAGAGCATCCTACGCTAGGGTTTCTGTTGGTTGTAATAATGGTCATTCTCTCATGGGCTCTTCCTGTCCATAAGCATTCCACCCACTGAGGCATGCCTTCCTCCACAGATTACCAATTCTTTGAATGAAAAAGAAATCCTTTTTTAAAAAATGAGTATTTTATAGCTTATATAGATTCTTAATTTGTGCATTGTGGGAAGGTTTTATACTAGACATTGGATATAAAATTTATTGCATGCAGCAACCGCATTAAGTAAACATGCAGTCAGGAACGGCGGCCTCCGATGGCTCTCTCTGGTCTCTTAAGATCTCCCTCTGGCAGCTGGCTCTATTCCTAAACCACAAAAGTGTGTTGTTGGGTTCTTGTTTTTGTTTTTAATTGATACCTTACCCTGAATAGAGTGTTATGGTATCAACAATACCATTGTAGTAGCAGCAAAAGCTATTGCAGCATAAATTTACAGAACACTAAAAGAGCTAACCCAAATCCTCAGCAAAACAAAAATCAAACATGAAGGAAAATGAAAGACCCAGCTTGTGAGGTCCACGTCCAAGTACAGAGCAACTACAGGCTTATGTTCACTAAGGGCTATCCTTACTCTACGAGACCCCACTACTGATTGCTGATTGTAAAGTGTTTGCTACATCGGCCTCTACTACATGTGTGGCCTTTGGTAAGTCTTGTCCTAGGGGTGACTCTCTGAAAATAAGCACGTGCTCCAGTTCAAGACCGATCAGAGCAACGACAACACAACATCAAACAGAGTCACAGACATCAACCTGATGGCGGTGGATGAGAATGGCAGTCTAGGTACTGTGGAGGTGACAGATCAGGTGAAAGAAATCAAGGTACAAGCAGACAAGGTGTGTGTGAGTCAAAGTGCAAATGGGTACCGTACACACTCTGCGATTCTGCATTATACTGGACGCTGAGTTCAGTAAGATGACTGTAAATGATAATAATAAAAAGACCCATTTCTTCTTTAAAAATCGAGAACGAATGCACAGATTTCCAGAACACCATGAGCCCTGAGGCAGTGCCCTCTCTTCCTCCTTGTGATCTACTCCAGTACTTGTAGCTGTGTCAGCCCGGGGCTCAGCTCCAGCGGAATGGGACATGCCGAGGGCGGTCGCCTCCCTCCTTCACCAGCGGTTTGTGGAACTCACGGCCGGCTCGGGAGTGGATGCTGGCCCAGCAGTATTCACAGTAGTACTGTAGACAGGTGACGTTGGCACAGAAGAATGGGGCAAACTTCCCACCGCAGCGTGTGCCCTGACACTCGTCACACATCTGATCATCCAGCACGTACGGCTTCACTTCCACCTAGGCCCGAAGAGAAGAGACAGGAAACGGGTCAGCAGGGCTTCCTTTAGTCTCAAGTCTGCTCATCTGAAGCTGTGTAGTATCAAACCACACAACTCTGTGTGCTCCTCTGGCTATCTGACTTGAAAAGGGCACAACCCCCACACAATGCTGTGCACCCATAGAAGGGCCCATGAGGCTATATCTGACCTTGTGTAGGACAAAGAACATTCCGGAGAGAAAATGGTTCACACTAAGGCCACCAGCTGGAAAAGGCATACATGTAAGTGACATTTGCTAGAACCAAGCCTGATGGGGAGATGGTAGGCTGAAGGGAGGCTTTGGGCTTCTGGTGTGATGACACCACTTGTGAAACAGTCCTGATGCTATCCTGGACCCCATGGACCACAGGGGTCCTAGGGACAAGGGACAAGGGGTCGTGCAGAAGCAGGCTTCTTACTCACTTGCATGTGCTTTATCATCTTAAGATCTCCATCACAGGAAACTTTAACAGAAGCTTATCACAGCTCTTTGAGGAACATTTAATGGACCAAATGAAGCCAAGCTACATAACATGAAGCCTTTCAAAACCAAAGAAGAAAACCCCTGCTTCTCTGAACCTCTCTCCCAGAGCCTAGAAGAAAGACTGGTTTGTAAATTTCTTTGTCTTGAACATCAGGAAGAATAAACATGGAATCTGACCAAGTCCCTCCCGTTGTGCTGGAGCCACAGGAGAAGAGTGAGCTGGGAGCTAGATTCCAGTCATATAAGATGGCTCACCTGTCTGACCCCAGAAGCCTCTATGAGGGCATGAGCCCAGGAGCTCACCGAGGGTGTGGGAGGCAGTGGGAGGTTAGCACAGAGGCTGGAGGTTACCACTGTGCTCCTTCTTTGTAGGCTAACTGCTCTGTGAGCTCCTGTCTACCCAGCAAGGCATGTTCACTTGGAGGGCCGTCATGAGAAGACTCACACCTTTGGTCACCCAAGGGGAAATGTTTTTACTGCTGATCACCCCACCCCCAGCAGAGGATTGAGTAAGTGGGGATTTAAAAAAATCTCTTCTCCTCATCTCTGCATTAGGAGTCAAGTCTGCCTGGGCTCACAGCCAGGCCACATCAGAAACCTGTTCCCCTCTGGGAGAAAAAACCTTTCCTACTTCACAGATTCTCTACAAGGAGGCAGGGAAGTGGATCACCCTGGGAACTGCTCCCCACCTGTTGGCACATCTGCAGTTCCTAGGGCTTTCTGAGGCCAGGCCATCACACTGTCTTGGATGTGCTTAACGTCAGTGTCCACATCTGCCACCATGTTCTCTGTTTTCTCTGCTTTAGCTCTCCCACACATATGTGCCATCTTAGCAGTCCATCACAAAGGTCCTCTCCTTGGTCAAAAGGTTCTGTACTGCCCACGGGGCTGAGTCCAGCTACCTCAGCAAAAGTTGTTTCCTGTCTCCAGTGGCCTCAGTTGGAGCCAGTCTGTAGTTTGCAGGGCTCCTTTTCTAGTGACATCCCCAGCAGACTCTAACTGCTCGCTTACATAGCCAAGACTGGCTTCCAACTCAAGATGATCATAGCTCAGGCTCCTCCCACAGGTCTCCCCCCCCACCCCCCGCTGCTCTTCCCCGCCTCTGACCTGCTTTCAGCACTCTGAAGCCTCACGCCCAGTGACACCCAACCACTATTTTCTTTTCTCTCTTGCACAAAATCAACACTTTGTGTGTGTGTGTGGGGAGGGCTGTATGTGTTATATGTACTCTCTTGTGTTCAGATGCATTGCCTATGAGTATGCAGGAAAGCTAGAGGAGAAGGTTGGATGTTCTGTTCCCCACTTTATTCCCGAGGTAGGTCTCTCCCAGAACCCGAGCCCCACAGGCAGTCAGCAAGCCCAGTGAACCTCCTGTCCTCCCCACTCCACCCAGTGCTAGGATTACAGGATTGGGTTCCTACAGGGATCCAAACTAAGGTCCCCATACTTGCACATCAAACACTTCACTTACTGCAACATCTCCCTAAGCCAACCATTTTTTCCTTGTTTTTTTGTGGTGGCTTGAATGAGACTGCTTCCATGAGCTCATATATTTGTATGCTTAGTCCCCATCTGATAAACTGTTTTGGAAAGATTGGGAGGTATATCCTTGTGAGGAAGTGTGTCACTGCAGTGGGGTTTGAGGTTTTAAAAGCCCAGACAGGCCCAGTGACTCTTCCTGCCTGCTAATTGCAGGCTAATCTCAGCCACTGCTCCAGCGCCATGCCTGCCGCCATGTTCCCTGCCGTGATGATCATGGACTGGCCCTCTAAACTGTAAGCCAGCCCCCAGTTAAATGCTTTCTTTTATAAGTTGCCTTGGTCATGGTGTCTCCTCACAGCAGTAGGACAGTGACTAAGGCAGTAGCATTGTCTTTTTTTTTTTTTTTCTTTGAGACAGTGTCTCACTATGCAGTGCTGGCTGGTCTAGAACTTGCTACATAGATCAGGTTGGCCTCAAACTCACAGTCTCAGAATGCTGGGATTAAAGGTGTGAGCCACCATGTCTGAAATCAACAATTTTAAAGTGTACAATTTAGTGCTACTCAATACCTTGACACCATGTGAAGGCATTACATAAGGTTACAAAGTGCTTCTGACAGCTCAGCTGGAAATCCTGAATACACTTTCTATATGTTTATCTATTCTGGATAGTCTACAGAAATGGGTTACACATGTGGGATCTGTTTCATCTTGCTTTATCATGTTTTGAGGTTTTCTGAACGCACAGGGCTCTGGACTCCACCTGAGCACCATATCATCCCCACAGCAGTAAGGAGGGACACTCATTTTTTTATGACTATGTGGCATTCCACCACACATTTTACCTGACTCCCACATTCTGTTCGCTCATCTGTTGGGGACACTGGGTTGTTTCTACCTCTAGTCTGCTGTGACTGGCACTGCTTGCAGAGTGCATGCATGTACATTTGTGAGAGCAGCTATTTCCAGTTTTTTAGGGTAGATGCTTAGGGAAGGACTTAGGCAGGCAGACAGCATTTGATTTTAATTTAGAAATGTATTATTTATAGATTTCTATGCATGTGCACATGTGTGTGCATGTATGTGTGTGCAGGCTTCTTGGTAAAGCTGGAAGTTAGAAAGTCTCAGCAATTCTCTTGTCTCAGTCTTCCTTGGAGCTGGAATTACAGGCATTTGTGCGGAGTGCATCTCCCAGGTGCTGGGATTCAAACTGGTCCTCAGGACTGTGAGGCAAGTGCGCTGATGTCTAATGTACTAGTTTCTGAGGAACCCCCACGTCCTCTTCCACAGCAGCTAAACACTATTTTACACTCTGACTCACACAGTAACAGGGCACCAATTTCTACATATGTGCCAATAATTTAGGCTTTACTTGTGGGTTATAGCCATCCTGGTGGGGAGGGTGTGGACTCACCATGGCTATGATTGGTACTTATTTAATAACCAAGGATAGTTAACTTCTTTTTATCTGCTATGATGGTTTATATATGCTGGGCCCAGGGAGTGGAACTATTAGGAGGTGTGGCCTTGTTGGAGTAGGTGTGTTACTGTGGGCGTGGGCTTTAATACCCTAGCTGTCTGGAAGCCAGTATTAAGCTAGCAGCCTTCATCAGATGAAGATGTAAAACTCTCAGCTCCTCCTGCACCACCCCGCCTGGATGCTGCCATGCTCCTGCCTTGATGATAATGGACTGAACCTCTGAACCTGTAAGCCAACCCCAACTAAATGCTGTCCTTAGAAGAGTTGCCTTGGTCATGGTGTCTGGTCACAGCAGTAAAACCCTAACTAAGACATGCTCATTATTTATTTATTTTAAGGTAAGTGTATAATCCATCTGTCTCAGTGTTCCTGGGACTGTGAAGGGCAGGCATGCACCAGTATCCCAATCCCAATCATGGCCATGTCCTTGTCCTCTATGGAGAAAGACCTATTCACATTTGTTGTTTCTGTTGTTGAACTGGAGAGTTCTTTACATATTCTGGATTCAGCCTGGACAATGTCCATTCTACCCTGTAAGTCACCTTTTCAGTTTTCGGACAATGTTCTCTGATACAGAAAGGTAGGCCACACGGCTGCACAGCTGAACAGACACCGGGATGTGACCAGAGGGCTTTTCTAGCTACTCAACTGGCTTCCAGCTGAGCTTGGTGGCAGCAGGCTTTGTGAGGGTGTTGCAGGATCTAGTCAGGTCATTGGATCTTTGTGAAGCCCTTTGTGCTGGGCACAGACAATCCTTATTATCAGCTGCAGTAGCTCTCCTTAAGTTACATTTCTAGAAGACAGGCATTTCCCCTTGATCTTGACTTAAGAGTTAAGAGGTCTTGACTTATATTGTGCTGTGCCAGGCATGGTCACAGGTGCCTGCAACCCCATCACTTAGGAGACAGAGGCAGAAGATCAGAGTTTGAGGTCATCCTGAGCTACAGCAGTCTCTCTCAAAACACACACACTCCTTCTGCCCCAGCGTAAGCAAGAGGCATGAAGCTCTTGTCAGGTTAGGTGATACAGCACAATGCAGTCTTTACTTTTCTGTCACCCCTTCAAACTGCTATCATTTCTAACACCTTCCAACTGCCCTTTTAAGTTTGTGAATTCTCATCATTTTTTATTTTTACTTAATTAATGCCAGTCAGTAGAAGTCTAAATAGAGCATCTGCTTTTGGATAATACTGCAGTCTGGAGGCCTTTCCTGAAGACATCCCCAGGCTTCTTCCACATAGGTGAGTGGAGCTGACTACAAAGCCTCTCAGAGCACCGGTATCTGAGGGTAGACACAAAGATATGCCAAGGAGACACTGTCCATGAAGGACACTAATCTTCAGGTCATCCCATGCAACTACAGGAGGGTGGTTATTTTGTACAAAGTGGATTAATCCATGTGACTAAGTGTTCATAGGCTCACTGATGACTTGCTAATTACTAGCCAAAATCACTACACAATGGAGGATAAGTCACAACTCCTCCCTAAAATAGTTTTTGAGGCTAGACTGGTGGCTCAGTGATTAAGATGAACGTCACACAAGCATGAGAGCCTGAGTGTAGATCCAGCACCCACATAAAAGCCAGGCAGCAGTCATTTCCACATGGAAGATGGGACAGGAGGCTCTTTGGGGTTAATGAGACACTCTATTTCAAAGAAATAAGGTGGAGAGCAACTGACACCCTAACATCAACCTCTAGCCTACACACACACACACACACACACACACACACGAACATGTACACCCAAACAAAATAAAAAAATAGTAAATTGAGTCAGACATTGGTGGTGGTGCACACCTTTAGTCTTTGCACTTGGGAGGCAGGAGCAGATGGATCTCTGAGTTCGAGGCCAGCCTGGTCTACAGAGTGAGTTCAAGCACATCAGGGATACATAGAGAAATCCCGTCTGGAAAGCCAAAAACAAACAAACTAACAAACAAACAAATACACTAAATGAGTCAATAACTAAAATAAAGTTTCCTAAAAGTATTCTCAAGCTCCCTGCAGCTTCTGCCATACCCAACACTGACCGCTGTCTGGTATTTTGGGTAACTGTTCAAATTAACTCTACTTTTCTTTCTTTTTCTTTCTTTCTTTTTTCTTTTTTTGGTTTTTCGAGACAGGGTTTCTCTGTATAGCCCTGGCTGTCCTGGAACTCACTCTGTAAACCAGGATGGCCTCGAACTCAGAAATCCGCCTGTCTCTGCCTCCCAAGTGCTGGGATTAAAGGCGTGTGCCACCACTGCCCGGCCAACTCTACTTTTCTTGATAAAGAAATACAATAGAAAAAAAGCTGGTCTTTCTGTCAGCCACCTAAGTCACTTAGTTTCAGGGTGTCAATTCAGCAATGACACTGATGACATCAGCATGGTAGGAACTGAACTACAGGTCTGTACTACCACAAAACCCAAATACCCAAGTCTGAGGAAGACCCAACCACACAATCAAGTTGACCGTCTATTTCCAGGAGACTCAAGGGCACAGGACACGAGAGTGGCATACAGAGACAGTTAGATCCACCAGCACATGGGGTGACCAGGCCCAAGGACACAAAGTACCTGTGGTGCAGTAACATTCTCCTACAGGTAAGGAGAACTGAGACAGAGCCTTGAATAGGAAGAGACTGCAAGAAGCTAATTAAGAATTATACAGACCTAAAGAATACCAGACATCACAAAATGATCTCAATGCTTGCTTTGTCTCTA
Organism: Rhynchomys soricoides; assembly: GCA_019843965.1. Lineage (NCBI taxonomy): Eukaryota > Metazoa > Chordata > Mammalia > Rodentia > Muridae > Rhynchomys > Rhynchomys soricoides. The sequence continues at coordinate 6,284,104 of JADRCH010000142.1, read as the reverse complement.
ACAATCAAAATACTGACCTCCCAAATTAAGTAGACAAATTAAGTAACTTTTAGAGGCAGAGAAAAATCACTGGAAGAGCACGAGCAGGTGCAGAATTCTCTCCCTGGACTGGAAAGTCTGTCTGTAGTAATGAGATGAGGCACTGGCTAAGCTGCAGTGTGGCTTATGTTCTAAAGGCTGCAGTAAGGGCGACCAAACTGTATGCCCTTGACAAGAGCCATCACTCAAATAGGCCAATCAGATATCTAGCCATCTTGGGCCAAGTAAGGGATGCTTCCAGGTGGCTGGCTGGAAGCCAATTAAAAGCAAAGATTACAGATGGTGAAGTGTAAGTGACAAGCCGGAAAAAGAGGCCACATGAAGACATGACACTGAACAGAAATGAATGCAAGGTTCGTCTCTGGTCATGATCATGTTGGCATGACTTGGAAAAAAGAGGAAGCTGACAAAAGGAGAAACTGAATTATGCGATTTGCCAAAGATCTTGAGATGGAAAATGGGCTGGGGGTCGGGTTAGCTCAGGCGGCAGAGGGCTCACTGCACAAGTTGAGGACTTGAGTTGGATGCCCAACACTCACATACAAGCCAGGCCCAGTGCTGGCAGATGGATGCAAGGTGTGTGTGTGTGTGTGTGTGTGTGTGTGCTGCAAGGCTCACTGGCCAACCAGTCTAGCAGAAACAGTGATCTCTATGTTCAGTAAAGGATTTGTCTCAAAAAACAACACAAAGCAAAACGAAAAGCAAAACGAAAACCAAAAGAACCATGGTAGAGAACGATAGAGGAAGAAGCCCTCTGTCCCCGACATGGGAGTACACCGTAGGGATGGGGAGGGGAGGAAATCAATGGCATGGAGATCACAGCTATGAAAAGCCATGGGAATCTACTCAGAGCCTCCCTCGGGTATGAGAGGACAGAGAGAGACAGCAGCACCTCTGTGCTTAAACACATCCAACAGAGATTCGGCAGGAGAACCTGGGTCAACTCAAATGAAAAACACAGCTCTCAAATGGGGTCCTCTACCTTCACTTGGCGTTATAATCACTCTGTGGGGGTGAGCTACTGGATACTACAGTCAGGGGTGTTTGTCGATCTAGAGGCTCAGAGATCAGGGAAAGAAACGAGGAACCCAGGCACTGCTGCATGCTCTCACTGCAAACACAGTATTTGAGCCAAATGAAGAGAAAACTAGCTACACTCTTAGTTGGAACCATCAACTCTTCACTCTGGGAATCCTCCTGTGGAAAGGACATATCAGAGGGACCAGACTCACGGGAGATCCTAAATGGTGCTACCAAAGGGATGACAGCTCTGAATAGAGGCATGTCCAGCATGGCTCTAGATGGCCCCAGCACTTCCAGGACTGAAAGCACAAACTGTTAAGAGGTAGGCAGATCTCTATGAGTTTGAAGCCAGCTGGCCAGCATAGGCTATACTATGAGTCTCACAGACTTCTCTCAAGAGAAGCATAAACTCCAGGCTGAGGCCCCCCAAAAGATGCTGTGAATGTGAGCTTGGCACATCATGTTTTTGTCAGAAATAGTCTTTCCTATAGCTCCAGGAACGAATCACAATAGTTGAAGAGTTATAATCAATTTTGAATTTTTAAAACTTGGATAGGTTCAGAACACATAAGGAAGTTATCAGTGAGAGACATGCAGAAGATCAGCTGACAATAATATAAACAAGCTTTAATATCTAAAGGTAAACACGACAGTCTAGACATAAGCTAACAAGAGCTCACAGCCATGGCAGATAAGACTCAACATTCATTAAAAGGATTATGAAATCAAGATGAAAAGCTCTAAAGTGAGATGTTAGAATACGTTCTCTGGCCAATATGAAGAAATTCTGAGTTTACCACTTAAAAACAAAGTTCCTGGGGCTGGAGGTGGCTCTGTAGCAAGAGCACCTGAGGCTCTTGCAGAGGATCTGAATTCAGTTCCCAGCACCTTCACATCCAGGAGATAGGCCTCCCTCTTCTGGTCTCCATTGGTACTACACTCATGTGTACACACTCATATACAGATACACACTCATACACATAATTTAAAGTAAAGTGAAAGAACTTCTTGAGGCCTGAACAAACTTAACATCTCAATAAACCAATTCTGAGTGGTCACTTAAACGGTACAGCTGGGACCTTAGTGCCATGACAGGATCCATTTAGAGTGGGGCAGGTCAAGTCACCTCCATCAGAGCCACACGGGGGTGTAGGGAGGGGTGACAAGTAGGAACACATCAGAGTCTTTAAATACACTATGTGGGGGTTAGAAAAAAAGCGGTGTTTGACACTCGAAGTTTAATATAATTGGAAAGTGTTCAAAAGTTAAGGATTTGGTATAATGGTCCCTGTTTCCACACTAGCCTTAATGTGATCAGGGTATTCCATGATCAGGCCATGAAAGGCCCCTGGGTCACTGTAGGTCATTTCCTATCATCTTGAACAGCATGTCTTCTTAGAAAAAACATTTAATGGGAGTACCCAAGGCCTTTAACATAATGCACTCAAAACTTGGCTTGAATCAGAGACTCTGTCCAGACCTAAAAACCACACAGCCTCATTAATCCTCCCGCTAGTTACCACATCCACCCAGCACGAATGCAGGTTCTCTGCTAGCAGGCTGGCCAGGAATCGCTAAACAGAACTGAGGTGAAACCCCACAGTTTAAAAAGCAGATGGCAGATGCCTAGGAAATGAACGGAGCGATGTGCAAATAGATTTTTGCTAGCAACAAAAATCACCCACAACCTTCCAGCTACAGCAAATTCACAGCTATTAATTTTAGAGATGCCCTGGGAGAGATTGAAAAAATCTGTATGGGGAATGATTTGGATTTTATTTTCTTTTGCTTTATAAAGGATAATTCTTAGCATTTTTCACAATCTAAGGTACTAAAAGGTGAAAAGTTTAAAATGATCCTGATGTCATTTCTGTAATTCAAAATGCATGATTATACAGCATGGACCTTTGCCAATACCTTTTCTATGTTTTATTGGGTGTGGAGATCTGTGAGGTCTCTCGTATTAAGAGTACCCCTTTAGTGGTTGGAGAGATGGCTCAGCGGTTAAGAGCACTGACTGCTCTTCCAAAAGTCCTGAGTTCAATTGGTTCACAACCATGTACATGGTGGCTCACAACCATCTGTAAAGGGGTCTGATGCCCTCTTCTGGTGTGTCTGAAGACAGCTACAGTGTACTCATATAAATAAAATAAATCTTTAAAAAATGTAAATATAAGATCACCCCTTTAAAACATTACATTTGAAAAATTCACTTGTGTGGGTCCCAAGGATGGACCTCAGATCATCAATCGGGCATAGGGGAAGTTGTGTTTGGAAAGACAGAAGAAAACCCAGCTAGCAGAGTCCCAGGAAGCACCTGGGCTACTGCTGTCTGGCTTCTTTAATGCTGCTTGGGAATGGGATTCAGATGTGAACATAAACCAGCCAAAACTGTACCACATGGAGGACAAAGACCAAGACATTTGGCTGAAGTCTGAGAACTAGATGATCATCACAGTATCTAGGCACAGAACACTCTGTCTGAGGCAACTCAGGCCTGTTTCCTTTACCCTAGTGGGTGGTTATTCCAGCTCTCCCACGTAAGAATAAGCACTCAGCAAGGGCTGCTAGCTGATTCTACCTACCTGTAAGTTTGGAGACCCTGAGTGCTGTACTACAGTAAACAGCTAGGAAAATGAGGATGGTCTTTTTCTGACTGGTCACTCCATAAGCCACATCTATACTCAAATATGAGCTGAAAAGAAAACTACTGTTTTGATACTGCACCCCACTGTGCTGCTCTCAGAGTTGTGACTCTTCTGCTTCAGCCTCCTGAGTAGCTGGGATTATAAGGCCTGCACCACTGTGTACAGCAAGAAAAACATATTAACCCTGCTAAAACAGGGTATTCACACTAAAAATGACTGCAAGCCTGGAGAGACAAGTGAGGAGAAGCCTAAGTTCACAGCTAACAAAGAGACCCTTGACAGAAAGGTCCCACATCATTCCAAAATCTCACTGGGTTATACAAATAAGTTCCCTTTTAAAAGACTTTCTAATCAATGGTTGTGAGAACCTCAGCGTTTCAAAAGAACAAAAGAAGCCCAGGTTGTATTAGTTCCTTGGTTTGGGGGTTGCTGATTCCTACCCAGAGGACCCAATTAGATACAGCTATAGCCAGGAAGCTTTTAAACCAGATCAGAAGAGACAAGTCCTAAGCAGTGAGATACAGGCTGGGTTACAGGAGCACAGACTACAGGTCTGTGGTGGATAGCCCTGGGGTTGCTTGCATTTTTATGTTAATTCCACTCTCCCTGGAGGGGCTGTCTAGAATGAGGAATGAGTCACTACTCTGGTGGCTTCTTGTGAACCTCCCCAAATGACTAAACGGACCAATCACTGGGCGAGTAGGCGGGACTTCCAGGTTGGATGGAGGAAGAGAGAAGCAGGAGAGAGTTGGGTCCTTTTTGGATGGGGACAGCGTGAGAACAGGAGGTGGCTGCTAGTGTCTCCTGGTTTCAATGGCGGATCCGTCAGGATTCGCCTCCGGAGGAATCAGATTTAATAAGGCTAACAAGATTAGTTTAGTTGTTGAGCCCAGAGACTGAGTTACCATTGTTTCTGAGCTAAGTTTGTGTTGCGTTTTCCTTCACGCGGCGACTCACCTGGGTTCCAGAGAGGAAGGTATCATAGTAAACGTGGGTTTGCCTGATGTGCACCACAGAGGCCCTGGGGGGTTTGAAACATGGGGCTGGCGTGGTAGGGACCCACCAGTGGGAACCTAGCAAGCTGGGTGGAGAGATCGTGGAGCTCTGAGTCAGAGTCTCTACGAGATAAAAGCAGGTCGGCCATTGCCCACCAGCGCATGGCCGGCCAGGCCATCAGGGGAGAGAGTTGACAGCACTAGCGCAGGAACGTGCTGGTTCATTTTTTAAAATATTTCCCACAACACAGGTCCCAACAAAAATCATCTGACACAAGTCATCTACACCCTCATACCTCTTTCTACTGAGTCATTTTATATATTCCGGCTATGACTGGCCAGGGACAAATTGTAATATCAACACTGCACTTAGTATGGTGACTGGGTCATCTTAATCTTCAAGGAGCTAAAAATGCAATGCCTCTTAGCTCTCAGCAAAATCAGGCTCAGAATGCTTCCAGTAAAAAAGATTAAAGACATGAACTATTTAAGGTGCCTGCAAAAGAAAGGGGCAATAAATAGCATCTCACGAAATGAAAAGGGTGTTGATTTAAAGAGCATGAAAGCAAACCATGTGTACTATTGCTTAGTGTTACAATGTTCTTTAAACCAAAGTATTTTTTAAAAAGTCCCAATTTGGTTAATTGAAACTCAGGGTCTCTAGCCCTCAATAATACTAAATTAAAATAGTAAAGAAAACATTATTTGTTAATGGTACTTTAAATCTTATTTTCTTAAATAAGACATTTTAGGGGTTGGGGCTATAGCTCAGTTGGTAGAGTAAGTGAATAGTATGCAGAGTTCTGGGTTCCATCCCCACACATGCCTGTAATTCCAACACCAAGAAGATGGAGGCAGGAAGGGTCAGAAGTTCAAGATCAGCCTTGGCTATAACTAAGTGTGAGGCTGGCCTGGAACATACAGGATCCTCCAGGTCTCAAGGAGAATACAGACAGAGGGACTTGTTGGGATGAGAGCGAATGAGAGGGTAACAATGGGTAAAGCAGCCAGAATACACTAAACGCACACAGGCTAGAGACAGCTCAATGATTAGCTATGTGCACTAGAGAGGGCTCAGTGATTAGCTATGTGCACTGTGCTTCTGGAGGACCCATGCAGGACAGCTCACATACAGGTATGAAATCATTAAGGAACAAATTAGCTAAAAATAATATGGAGCCAGTTTAGATGCCTTAGAAAAAAAAAGCACTGGATAATCTCAAGTAACCAAAGAAAAGAGGTAAGTTTCCAGGTTGGGGATGCAGCTCCATGGTGAAACTCATGCCTGGCATTTAACAGGCCCTGTATTTGATCATTAATATCACAAGTAAGTCACAAACTAAAGGGTTATCAACTACACCTTCGATGTCCTGTCATTATCACAGACATGCCCAGAATACCTTTGCTTCACCCAAATAATCTGTAGCTGGAAAGGCTAGGGCAGCTGAAACACTAAGAAGAAAGGAAGGAAGGAAGGAAGGAAGGGATTGAGGAAGGAAAAATAATCAACTGTGTATTAAATTGTGTTCTTCTTTCATGAACATGAAAGGAGAAAAGGTTGAAAACTGTTTTTCCTAGAACATTATTCTTCATACACAATATAACTTAGAAGATTCCTAAGATAAAAAAATGTTCATATGTATGAAAATGTCACAATGAAATCATTATGTGTTATATGATATTTAAAAATTTTAATTTATAATGGGGAAACTGTGTGAAAACTTGCCTCTTTTCTGGATGCTTACAATCAAGATAACATATAAAAGATTCTATGTCCTAGAAAAACTATATACCCAACTACTTTAAGCAAGCATTTTCAAACTTTTTTGATGTTTAGACAGATTTTTAAACAAAAGATAAATTTAAAACAAATCCCTAGACTCATGGGTCACGGAACACACTTTAGGAAATGGTGGATTAAGGGAGCTAATCATAGTGACATCCTGGGTAGGACACATCTGCCTTCCCAGAGTCCTCCTGCTTAAAAACTGAAAACCAACAAATTTGTCCCTCACCTGAAATTTGTGATTCCCTTTATTATGCAAAATTCTAATTATAGCCTTTAATGAACAACTCTCAGTTGATCTCAAATACCGACCATTCGGAGTCACAGAAATCAGTGCGTTATCAGTGCTACTAAATGTTGACAGTACTTTACGGTTTTCAAAAGTTCTCTCTTTCTCACGCACATGTGCGCGTGCGCGCGCGCGCGCACACACACACACACTCACACTCACTCATGGGGGAGGGGAGCCACTGTTCTTTTTAGATATATAGAAGATCTAGGGAGATGGCTCAGTGGATAATGTTCTTGTTGAACAACTCTGAGGACTGTATTTGGATCTCATGAAGCCACACAAAAATTGGGCACGCATGGAAACTGACTGTAATTCTTGGAACAAGCTGGCTATCTCTGCTAGACGGGACTGGTAAACTCCAGGTTTATTAAAAGACCCTAACTCAATAAACCAGGTGAAGAATGGCTGAGGAATATGACCTGATGATAATTGTGGGCCTCTACACACATGTACACACATACATTCAAACACATATACAAACCACACCCACATTTGCACACCATAAAAAAGGTCTGTTAGTACTAGAATGAAGACCTTATATTGGCTGGTTCTAATCTATATCTGTCTCACTAGTAAAAAGGCTGAAGTGGCAGAGCTTACCCAGTGTCCAGCCACAGCACTGTTCAAGCCACCCAAAGCCAGCTTAGGCTCAGATTCTGACAAACAGACTGCTCATGTCAATCCACTCAGAGTTTTGCTAGATTGAATGTGCTTCAACTGACTTTCGGCGGGAGTCTCTCAGGTGTGAGTGACACAGTATGTGAGCTATGCAGAGGACTGGATTGCAGGGCTCTCTCAACCTGGAATCTTCAGTTGTCATCACTTCTAAAAATACCATTAATACAGACAGAAGGAGTGTAGTGACCATCTTCTGCTCTTGTTATACATAGGAAGTTTAGACTGTTTCAGTTTGTTTTACACACACACACATTAAAAGGAATAAAAGCAAAATTTAATACTAATTTCCATTCCAGTTAAGATTCAAAATCTTTTCATTATCAGAGAAAAGATAAAGCATTTCTTTCTAAGCAGGATAGAAAAGGAAACCCTCCAGTCCATTAAATGGAAGATGAGAAGGGAACTTGAAATCACTACTAGTGTGTCCTGGCTAATATCCAAAGAGTGCTGTAGACTGATGCCTAGGGTAAATGTTTTTAGTGCTATCTTCAACTAAGCATTTTCCTTAAACTAAGGGACTGCACAGGTGTGTTAAAAGAGGGGGAGGCAGCGAGACAATAATTAGCTGTGGACATAAGGTGAGGCATAGTTGAAGTGGGCCAGGCCCATCAATAACACAAATAACATCTGTGTGCCCAGCAGGTGCCCAAAACACCCATCCATCTGCTCCTTCCATCATCTCTGGAACACTCTGGACACTTAGGCAGGTGGTCTTATTACCATAAAGCCCTCCAACCTTCCTTAAGGTCACACCACAAAGGAGGAAGAGTCAGTTCTCAAGTTAGTACTTTTAAGTAGAGCAATAATTCTCCATAGAGCAGAGACACGCGTGGGCATAACTGACTCCAAGGGTCAGAGTTCAAGGCCAGCCTGGAATATATTGTTAGATCTTGTCTACAAAAGTTGTAAAAATCAAAATAACTGTAAAAAAAGCACAGGAAATCTTCAAACATTTTTTTGCTAATGCTCTAGTATATCCAGAAACATACGGGAGCTGTCCCAGCAATTCTCTACTCCTTGCTCCATGCATAGATATTCCTGAAAAGTTATTTGAAGACAGGGTTTCTCTATGTAGCCTGGCTGTCCTAGAACCTGCTTTGTAGACTAGACTAGCCTCAAACTCAAGAGATTCTCCTGTCTCTGCCTCTTAAGTGCTGGGATTAAAGGTGCATACTACCACCACCCAATCAAGTGCTGGGATTAAAGGTGTATACCACCACCACCACCATCTCCTCCTCCACCACCACCACCACCACCACCATCTCCACCACCACCTCCACCACCACCACCACCACCACCACCACCACCACCACCACCATCTCCACCACCTCCACCACCACCACCACCACCACCACCTCCACCACCACCACCACCCCCACCACCCAGCTTTCTTTTATTTTTATTCTTTGAAGAATGTTTTACCACGCGACTCAAGTGGGCCTCAAACTCACTATATAGCACAGGCTGGTTTTGAACTTTCCTTCACTACCCTGCCCAAGATCATATGCTCCTAACCAGCAGTTCTCAACCTGTGGGTTATGACCCTTTTGGAAAATCTCTATCTCCAAAAATATTTATGGTTTATAACAGTTATGAAGTAGCAATGAAAATAATTTTATGGTTGGGGTCACCACAGCATGAGGAACTGTATTAAAGGGTTGCAGCATTAGGAAGGTTGAAAACCACTGTGCTAGTCAAACACAAACTAGGGACCTATGGGCTTTTTGTTTTGTTTTGTTTTTGTTTTTCTATGTTTTGCTTTTTCAAGACAGGGTCACAGGTAGCTCTGCCTGTCCTGGAACTCACTAGGTAGACTGGACTGGCCTGAACTCAGAGATCTGCCTGCTTCTGTCTCCCAAGTGCTGGGACTAAAGGCATGCACCACTACCACCTGGTGGTGGGACCTAAGATTTTTAAAGTTAGGTTTGAGCCTTTATGGACAAAGTGAGTTTGAAGAGTCTTTGGGTCTGTGGTGGAACCCCATCCCTAGCACTGCACAGAAGGAACAAGTAGACAAATGGCCAACAGAACACTAGGCCTGAGACGAGCAGTGAGGCTGAGGGGCCTCCAAAGCTGAAGCAGCTCTGCCTGACTTGCTAGGTACCTTAAGGAACTCTCTGAACATCTAGTCTACCCTGTTGTAGGCCAAGCCTAAGGTTAAGTCCAGGTTTTAATACACTAGTAAGTGTCAAAGAACACTTCCTGATATTTTAAGTAGCAAAATCTTTTTTTTTAATTACTCAAGTAAGTATCTTAATTAAGCAAAAAAGAGAAGCCAAGAAAAGAGTGTGTGGTGGACAGACAGATATGCCAAAGGTCAGAAGAGAGGGATTTCCCATTTGGACTACTTTTCAATCAGCATTCAATCATTAGCTCCCTCACTGATGAATATGCAACTGTCAATTGCACATCATATTCAGAGCACACAGCAGCTACTCTAAAAGACAGCCACTGCCCTCGTGGACCGTACCGCCTTTAGTAGTAAACGGACTTTAAGCAGGGTCTGATGTCCTTACCTGGCGCTCAGTCACAAAGGTGAGGGTGTGATGGTCTGTGGGCGGAGCTATGAACGCCAGTGAATAAATGATTTCTAAAATCACCATAATGATGGTGAGGCCGGAAGGAAAATATTAGCCAGATAGTTGGAGGTTTGGTCCTGAAAAATGGAGAACAAGGCCAGCTATGGATGTCTCAGGGTAAGGAAGGTAGGGAAGGAAAGCAAGTGTGGAATCTGTGTAAGGGTCATTTAGGAAAGTTTACGGTTTTTTATTTGTTTGTTTTAACCCTCATCCAAAAGGCAGTAAAATATAACTAAATGGTTTAAATAGAGAAGTGATTTATTTTAAATTATGAGCTTATTAGAATAATCCAATTGCTTTAAATGGGCCAAAAGAGGTGGCAGATGACTGTAGCTCAGCACCCAGTAGGCTGAGGCTAGCAGACTGCATGCTTGTGGACATCCTGAGGCCCTGCCTCAAAGCAAAATAAAAACATAAATAGGAGAATGAATCAGAGATAGACTGTGAGGAAGCACATATAGACACAATTCTATATGTTCATTGAGAGACAGCCCACTCACCTTAGTTTATTCTACAAACAATCAAGTTCTTTTCCTGTACTAGATACTCCCTGTACCTATGTGTCAGAATCAAGATCAAGGCATGGATCTGTAAGGACTGCCAGTCATGGCCCATTAGTCCTGTTAGTCACCTGTTAGTCCTCTTGTGGCTAGGCATGGCACAGCAGTAACTAATTGTCGTGAGGATGGAGCAACTCCTTAGACAAAGGATGCCGAGACACATGCACAACAGGGTTCAGTAGTGCCTGGACTACTTTGTTCCTGACTCCGAAGAGCACAATGAACTAAGCAGGGTCCTCTCCTGATGAGCTAAGTGAATACAGAGGATACAGGCAGCGTGTGCCTGCTCCCAGTGTAGCTGATCCTCTTAGCACACACACAAGGTTGCATGTGAAAATATCTCTGTGGTCTCTAAAGCCCATCTTGGTGACAGGTGCACAATGGTACAAATATACTAAAGATATTTGAATTTGAGTCTTAAATAGGGTAATTATAGATATGAATGTCATAAACCAGCTAAATAAAGCTGTTATGAACCACCTGTCCTCAAGGATCATAAGATTAATGGTTGAGTGACAGGAGAGTAAAGCAGGAAGGCTACAAGATGAACAAATGTTGACACTGAGATGTTTTATAGAAATACATAAGCCAGTAATTCTCTTGAGATGGCTAGAAAAAAAAATTAAATCTACCAAGGTAATGTTTCTCCATAAATTATTCCATCTGGAATATTAATCTTAGTAACATAACAATAAACAAATGGGCTGAAGAGGTGGTTCATTGGTTAAGAGCACCAACTGCTCTTCCAGAGGTCCTGAGTTCAAATCCCAGCAACCACATGGTGGCTCACAGCCATCTGTAATGGGATCCGATGCCCTCTTCTGGTGTGTCTGAAGACAGCTACAGTATACACATATACATAAAATAAATAAAATCTTTAAAAATACCTTTAAAAAATAAACAAATATATATTGTCAAGAGATGTCTTTGTTGAAAATTTCAGTGGACAGAAAAGAGATGCATACTGTATCCATTTCTTCTTGTGCACCTGCACTGATGAGAGCGGACGCCAGCCGGACTCTCGAGCTTCCAGACACTTAATGAACTGTGAACCTGATGGCCAAGCACAGCTGCTTTGCCGCTGGCCTCCATCATTCTTCTCGGGGAGGAAGCAGCACAAGGAATAAAGGCTGCCAACAGAAAGGAGTGGCCTTAATGTGCCATGGTTCCACTCAATCTGCATTTAAACTTTTGTAGACAGCAAAGGAGGTGACGAAGGCTGATGCTATCTAAAACAGTAAGGGCTTAAAGACAACTCCAGCCTCTTAGAGGAAGGAGAGAGCAGCACCTTAGAATCTGCAAGAGCAACATGAATGGATTACGGGTAGTGGTGGACACAGGACCACAGCTTTTAGCACAAGTTTTAGAAGTTTTACAATGAGATTATTGCTGAAACCCTGGAAGGGTTATTCAGGAAAGATGTTCACACGACAGACAGTGTCTGTAAGGTACTGTTTAAGGAACGGCAACTATGCTTTTATATGGTGAAAGCTCTCTAGAAAACTCACATTTAAAGTTTAGTAGAAAGATGAGTAGAAATAAAAGTATGAATGAGCCTAAAACACTTGAAGTGACAAGCATTGTATGTCTATGCTCAATGCAAGGACAAGAAGGGACGTAATGAAGAGGGAGGGATTTTAATGCTTACAGGTCAACAACGGGAAAAGAAGCCCAACTCAAGATGAATCCAGGTTCCCACTCCTCCCAGTGAAGGAAATGGTCTTTATAAGGGTCAGGGCAAACAAAAGACAGGATGAGTGGGGCTCCAAGAGAAGGAAGAGTCATTCAGAGACTCAGCCACTCTCAATGATTTCCAATGCTCCCATCTGGATGATTATTGGAGAATAAACACCCCTCCCCCCTCATTTACCATGCTCAGAGGGGAACGAAGAAAGCTACTTTCGTACTGATGTGAATCTAATGTTGTCTGGGTAAACTGTATTGCCAGTGATAGGTGGGGTTACATTCAGAGTGTAAATGTACTAGATGTCCAATAAACAGGCATAAGCAGGCAGGTCCCCAGGGACAGCAGCAGTAGTTAAGAGAACCCTCCAAAAAGCACCGTGTGTGAATTCAAAAAAGTTTATTGAAAATCTCAGATTGAACCAATCAATAGGTCCACACGGGGGACGAATCAAAGAGACACTGTACCTTTCTCTATGTACCTTAGTCTTGTGTGAGAATTGCTGTTAAGAAAGAGGAAGCTTGGGGACTTGAAAAACCAGGAAAGTTAAATATTTGTCATTTTTCTGAGTCTCCATGAACTCAGAGTATTTCAAAATTCTGGAAAAAAAACCCTAATTTTAATTAACAAAACCCCACTACCACTGCCTGTGAAGTCCCACCCCAGGCAGAGGAACTAATGGCAACATTAATGGAACTAATGGAACAATGCTGTGGGAGAGAGTCAAGAGTTCTTGAGGGACATGGTCCCCGAAAGGCTATCCATGCTGCGGTAGATGGTTCTCCATCCATGCACATATAGGCAGCACTGAATGACCTCAATGGGTGTAAAAACAGCACATGAAGTTAGGACGGAAAGGTTTGGAAGGGAGTAGGGAAGGAACTGGGAACAGGATGGCAGTGGAATGCTTTGATAAAAGCATTATTATAATGCATGTAAATTAAAATATATTGAGTAACACTGTAGCTGAAACATTTAAAATCTAAATTCATATGAAATTAATCTATTCAGCTACTTTCTCTCTCTCTCTCTCTCTCTCTCTCTCTCTCTCTCTCTCTCTTTTCCAAGACAGGGTTTCTCTGTGTAGCCCTGGCTGTCCTGGAACTCACTCTGTAGACCAGGCTGGCCTTGAACTCAGAAATCCACCTGCCTCTGCCTCCCGAGTGCTGGGATTAAAGGCTGCGCCACCACTGCCCAGCTGGCTACTTTCTATTAAAAGTCCTTTTTAAAGGCACTGGTACAGCTTGGGAGCTCTTAGCTGTTAATGTAGACTAACCCGGAGACAAACCAAGTTATGGAGCATTAACTACCTAAGAATCTAAGAAATCATTCAAAATGAAAAGATCTTTGATAAAAATGGAAGAAAAAAAATAAAACATAACAAAGAAACCACTACCACCTACTCTCAAGGAACATGTAATATTTATTCTCAGCACTGGCTTTTGTAATTTGATCAGAACACATGTTAACAAAACATAATTTTGCTGAATATGAAAAGTACATCCCCAAGGGAAATTTCCACTAAGATGCTAGGAACATTGCTACACAGAAATCAATCAAAGAGGACTGCAGAGGGTGTGCAAAGCTCTACGGTAGGATATACTTCATTGTAGTCAGTGCCTCAAGGATGACCTGCACTTAGAAGCAAGAACAACCACTGTACACTTACATGGCAGAAAGTCAAAGCATGGTGTTTGCCTTTGTGTGACTAGATACACTCCTTCCATCCTTCGACCTGCCCAACAGTGAAGAACTGTCCACAGAGCCAAAGAGCACACGGCTGCCTCAACAGCCCATGTTCTCTCTTTAGATCAAAGGAAGTTCACTCAATGCCTCGAGCCCAAACAGGTGACAACAAAGAGAGAAATGGCAGGTGATATAAAACGCATCTGTGTATACATGCATGTGTGTCCTGAGTAGTAAAATTAGGTGAAGCTGGAGAGAAGACTGAAGGGAATAGGATTTGGTTCCCATGATTGCTATTAAGTGTGATGTTACAATTTAAAAAATGTAGGTTCAAAATTTTATATATACTTCTAAACCTGTCAATTCAAGTTTATTTTAAGAGCACTGCCTAGGTCCAATAGGCGACTGGTTCTCAGTCTTTATTAAGGCACTGTTACTGCTTTGGAACACTAGATTTTGCAGATTTATTTCCATCACCCTGGAGAGAAAAAGAAGCAAGTTCATCCATATCTGAAACACCGTGGATCCTCTCTTCAGACAGCCTCTCTGGACTCACAGCCTAATACCATTGGAGTTGCTCTCTTATGATCACAAAATACTGCTTGCCCAGGACTGCACAAAACAAACTTCATTTCCTCCCCACAGCTCCTCCATCCTGAGTGGTTGCTTACCCGTTTGTCAATGTCGTTGTGTTGAAGCTGCACAAAACGTGCACTGATGGCTGCAATGTAGCTCTGCTGATTGGAGAACGCAACACGCCCAGCGCCTTTCGGGTACTTCAGCTCTGGGTCTGTGTCAATGCCAGCATAGCAAACACCACCATACAAACGGTCCATTATCATTGCCAGTTCAACTGTAAGAAAATAAACATGTCTAGGTATAACTATTTGGAGCTACTCACCCAGGAAAAGGGGGATCATGCAGTCTAACTACAAAAAGAAAACCCAGGTGAAGGCTTCAACTCCAATAGCAGAGCTACTTGTTGGATATTTTAAAATAAAATACAAAACAATTTACATGTATATACACAGGAGGTGATGCAGTCATAACTAAAGCACAGTAGTAAAGGAGCATTGTAGTGGTAATCTGTCCTAGTGGCTAAAGCAATTCATGGTGGCCTAGCAAGTTAGGGAGAAGCAACTACTTACAGAGCCTCAGACTGAGCACAGCTTCTAACGCCTCACAGCCTTATTAAAGCTGCAGAATCAAGTCCTTATTCTATTTAGAGACTATAAATGTGTCTACAAATGTAAATTCTGACATTGAAAAAAATGATAGAGAAGAGTAGATTCTATCCCAACTGAGAAATCTTTACAGCATCTCACACTGAATTCTAAATAGCAACACTAGTTAATAAGGATAGCAACGGATAGCCAGGAAGCTGTCTCCATGCTGTTAAAAACGCACACCCGGCAATCTTGTTAGAGGTCTTGTTAATGGTCCAGTCTATAGTCTTTGCCATGTTTCTTGCCTTGATTTTGGTATATTTACAAAATGCTTATAGAGAAGTTATTTTGGGATTGGAACATTCCAAAGGTCTGATATTAAAAAATTACATCCACCATCAATCAGGGTACCCCCGAGAGAAGGTGGCACTTACCTGTGCTGCCAACTGCCTGAAGGTAACTTTACTTGAAAGCACCATCTGTGACTATGGCCATTCCTGTCAGGCCACAGTCTAAATCCAAAGACTCAGCCCTACCCCTCAGAAGTGACCTAACCCCATTTTCCTTCAAAACCTATATATGGCATTTGAAAGGGAGAAAACAGGGAGCAAGAATGACCAGAGCCAATGCTGCAAACACCACCACATTCTTCTGGTGGGGTCAGGTCAGATGGTGTGTTAGGACACCCTTGAGTTCTTCAAACAGGTGGAAACCTAGTTCATTCTGGTATAATGAGGTTGCAAAGGCAATAAGAAAAACTGTCATCATGTCAGAGAGGCTGTCATTGCACTTCAAATTTCTTTGGATACTAGACTACCTAACATTGATGGGTTTTTTGTTGTTGTTGTTGTTGTTGTTTGTTTGTTTGTTTGGTTTTCCGAGACAGGGTTTCTCTGTGTAGCCCTGGCTGACCTGGAACTCACTCTGTAGACCAGGCTGGCCTCGAACTCAGAAATCTGCCTGCCTCTGCCTCCTGAGTGCTGGGATTAAAGCCGTGTACCACCACTGCCCAGCCCCATTGTTTGCTTTTAAAGGAACAATGACTTATAACAAAGCAGTAAGTTTCAAGTGAGAAAATGAACTAGCACCAACCAGCTCAAGCTATGGAAGACCAAGCAGCAGACAGCCATCCCAACTGTCCCATTATTGTGAGAGTTACTGAGTCCCAACAGCTGGGAGCACCGCTGGTTAGAGCCAAGTGGATAGTGCTGCAGCTTCCAGACAGTACCTCGAATACCATTCACTTGCACAATGCAACAAGAACTGCACCTGTAGCCTGAATATCAGAGGTCAGTGGTTGCTCACACTTCATCCTGTGATGGCTTAACCTTTTCCTCACATGGACAATGTTATTCTGAACAGAAAGCAGGCCATTGAAGGGAGGATTGTAAATTATATCCATTAATGAATTTCAAGGCCCAGGAAATTAGATACTAATTCCCCAAAGACCAGGTTTGCTCTCAAATAGGAGAGAGAAGACACTCCAGTGGCCAGGTAATCAAGCGGCACTGTCTTCCATACTGAGGCCTGAAAAGGGCACCTGAATTACGCAGGAAGCAAGTGGCTAGAAGGTGGAGGCTCTGGTTAAGGAGGACTGAGAGTGTTTTGGCGTGCGCTTCTATACCACAGCAGTCTCCAAAGGAGTTTAGGGATCCTGATTCCAGAAGGCTCTTTCCATAAGCATAAGCATTCCATTACTTTGTGAATCTTTCAATGGAAAGTGATCTTTATGTGCCAAAGACTAGATCATGACTGACATTACTGGCAGTTAACTACTTCTGATAAGAAGCAGGGACTCTCACCCAATTATGCTTTTATAAAAATTATACAAAAATAATTTACATCCATGAGCTATGTAGTCACTTTTGTGTGTATGTGCACATGTGTGAGGACAACAGAGGGTAACCTCGGTGCCATTCCTTGGGAGATGTCCACCTTGGTTTTCATACAGTGGTTTCTTACTGGGCCCTACAGCTTATCTGTTATGCTGCCTGGCTGGCCAGTGAGCCTCAAAGCTCTCCTGAGCACTGCCCCCTCACTGCTGACTGTAAGCATCCATTACTGTGAGGGGTTATCACTTGCTTATGTGGGTTCTGGGGATCAATATCTTGCTTATAGATTGAGGTTTCTCCTGAGTTCTTTAGTATTTTCTTGGTCATCAAAAAGTCTCCAGATATCTGAGCAATAATGTTTTACTGAAGTGAAAGGCAACTTGTTAAAAGGCTAAAAAAAACCCAAAATGGCTAAAGGAAGAGTTTTGCTTTGTTTTCTCAAGGAAACTGACAAATTTTTATTTAATTCATGGGTTTTTTTTGGGGGGGGGGTAAAAAAAATTTTTTTTAATTGTTCTCATGTAGCCCAGACTGGCTTCAAACTCTCTGTGTAGCTAAGTATGACTTTAAATTCCTTATCCTCCGGCCTCTACCTCTTAAGTACTATGATCACAAGTATGTGTCACCACACCTAGCTTTAGTGATTCCAAGGCCTGAACTCAGGGCTCATGCATGCTAGGCAAGCCCTCTACCAACTGAGTCACATCCTCAGCCCTCCATGTCTATATTTTAACTGCAGTAAGTCTATGTTATGATATCCTTGAAGAAAAAAATAAAAAACAAACAACTGTTTACAACGGACCTTTTACTCAACCCATAAGTCTTCCTGAATTCATACTATGCTTAAAGCTAGAGTGATGTCCCTTAAATACCAACCAGGGTTTCCAATACTAAAAAAGTAGTCACCTTTTCAATAAGTATAATACTAAAAGACAGAAGAAAGCGAAACTTAATCCATCCCGTACTGGATGGGTGACTAACAGAAACAGAGTAAACTTCTCTGAAGTTCTACAAATCTCCATTCTGCAAATTTCCCATTTTTAGTATTTATTTTTATTTGTATGTGTTCAAGTGTCTGCAAAGACTCGAAGAAGGTGTTGAAACCCTTGGATCTGGAATTAATAGGCATCTGGGAGTCACCCAATGTGGGTGCTGGGACTTGAACTCTGGTCCTCATGATTGAACAGTAGGTGCTCTTAAGTGCTGAACTATCCCTCCAGCTCCAAGTTTTTCATTTTTTTTTTTTTTAAAGTAGAAGATGTAAGTTTACCAGCAAATGTTGCAACATACAACTACTTTAGAGACCGGGCTTAGAAATTTCTCTACAGTGAGTATCGTTACTGAATACAGGAGAGTCCTGCAAGTGCCCCTTTCTTCCAATGAGGTTTAAAAAGCAAAGATGAAAAGACAGGCTGCCATTTTTACTTTCTAGAAGGGAGAGAGAAAATCAAGACAACCAGTAATTGTCTAAATCTTCATGGATTCCTTCATCTGTGTCTGCATAAATGAACCATAACCTTGCCGTGAAGACCGAGTCCTCAATCAAGGGTATGTCCTATTGAGTAAGCCTATGACAGTGAATGTTCAGCCTAATCCTCCTTCAGTATTGAGAGTGGATAGGATAACTCCTTGTAGCTCAGTAAGAAACATTAGCCTAAGGAAGACGAGGGCTCAAGAACTGGGCATACAGACGAAGGAATATAGAGTCCACATGGAGATCATGTAGGTAACAGTGAAGAGTCTACAAGGAAGTGCCTCAAAACCACTTCTGACCACTCCCGGCGTTCTGAGAGACTGCCTAGTCACCACAAAAGTGAGAAGCTGGCAGGACTCCTAGATGTGTACAAGGGCATGCTGTATTGACCATATGCTCATATCACTTCATGATCAGCTTCCACAGTAGCTAGCTCCTGTGCTGGCTCCCACACTGAGCTTCATTATGTTACACACCAGAGAGGGAAGCAGGAATAACATAGCCATGGGAGGCACACAGGATTCTCATGAGTTCTGTCTTGTGGTGACTACACTTCTGAAGTTGAATCTGAACCCATTATGGTTCCCGGGACCAGCTCCTGATTCTTTAGAGATAAGGAAAAAAACTTTAGTTTACCAGAAAGGAAGTCTTGATGATTTTCCCCACTCTACTCTACCTCGGGGTTCTGTTCCTCTTGTTAAGTTGCTTTTCAAAGCCAGCCTGAAGGCAATGTCTAAGACTAGGACACCAAGAACCAAGGAGGGCGGCAGAGGAATGAGGATCCCTGTGAATCCAGAAGTTCACCTTTTATTTTTGGAAATAAATATAAAATGGGCAGGAACAAGGGATGAAGCCCCTCAGGACAACAGGGCAGTCCTGGCTTCTAAAAGAAAGGAGGATGAACCTTCTAGGCTTCCCACAGTCTTTACGCTGGTTCACAAGGGGTCAAGAGGGGGCATGCCTACAGACATCTATTCTGTCAGATGAGCCCAAAAACGTTTTTAAATGGATGGCATTGAAGCCCTAAGTCAGAAAGGGAACTTTTAAGTCAAACTGGTACCAAATTGCTCTTTTAACTAGACCTCTTCCCAGATCTCCACTGGATAAAACAGTTTTCATCCACACACAGAGCCTGGAACTGAAGCACAGAGACCAGAAGGACTTGCCATTCTATTTGAATGCTGCCTCCTCCTTCCTAATGCAAAGTCTACTGCTTACAACCTCTCAAGGTCATCATAAATACTAACTGGGAATGAGCCAGCTCCAAGCAGACCGCTGAGAACACAGTGGCACCTGACTGCTCCGTTGTGTTCCCTCCCTGCTCGTAAATCTTTGCTTTGAATTAAGCTGGCTTCCTCTCTGCTCTACAAACATCAATTCATCCCAGCCTAACTTTGGCTTTATGCTGGCTCAGTCTGTGGATATGACAATGTTTGACAGGATCTGTGGGCAAAGGTTTGTCTGGGAAGAAAGGGGTGGAGCACATTCCAGCATTACAAAGTCCTTAGCTGTACAAGCACTTCAAACCTGGAGTTTATTTGGGTCACTTCAGACTGAACTTGGGACTGGATGAGAAAGTATCTACTGCTGAGAAACTTGATATTCAGCGATTTTGGTCGCCTACCATCTCACAGAACAGAAAGGATATGGTTACAACAACATTTCCTAGTTACAAATCAGAATCCGACTTCCAGTTCATGGGAACTACCAGAATGTTTATACAAAACATCCGAAATAAATGATCCTGAGAAACACTGAGATGTATATTCTCTCCAGTTTTTATCTGGACATAAAAGTCATCATAGGGCAATGGGGTTAGGAAGAAGGCAAAGAGAGAAACTTCAGGATCTGCCATGGACTATTAGCAGGGTGAAAAAGAAAGAAAAGGGAAGAATTATCAGAGCAATAGTTAAGAAAGACCAAAGATGCAACAAGAGAGAAGTAGTAATAGAGAAACAATGAAAGGCTCTAGGAGCTCAAGGCAGCGTCTCTCAGGATAGAGCCACTCAGCAAGGCCAAGTCTGATCAATGCTGGAAGGAAGTCACCAAGTGAAGAGCATGGTTTGAAAGAAGAGATCCCAAAGCTTAGTTATTTAAGTGGTCCTCAAATCAGACACCTAAATCAGAAGACAGAATGAAAGGAACACACATGCAAATGGTAGAGAGCACTTTGGAGCCAGATGATTCAGCCTCCACTTGGTCTCTTCAGAGCCCCCAGCCTGGTCCTGATTTACTGATTGAGTGAAGAGATGTGTGTGTATCTTGGATAGGTCCTAATGCCACAGGGCTTTTCCTGTATGGACATTCAGGAAAAGATGTTGCTCCTGTCACTTGGCCAAAGGTCAGTATATGGATGTCTCTGTAGCCAGCAGAAAAACAAACTGCTTAGTTCTTCTGTAGACTCTCTAAAGAATATGCAAACTTTAGCCACATGGGGGCAGGATGAATCAATGTACTTACAGCTTTTTATCCCCGCCCCCAAGGTGAATGGGGTGAAAGTAGGGGAGATTTCCAGACCTAAGAAACACCAGATTTGAGGCAAGTCGTTCTTAGCTTGCTGTTGTTACTCATAGTAGTAACATAGGGGTGACAGCAATGTGCATTGTCCGACCTCTACCCACAACTGAGGGATGAGAAATCTCATCCAGATATGATCTTCATTGGATTTCTTCACACACAGCTTAGTTTCTCTAGGCCTGTGATTTCCCCTACCAACCTGAATTTTAAAAAGGAAATTTGATCTGGGTATGATGATTCATATCTGTCAGGAGGATTATGAGTTTGATGACATAATAGTCAGAGTGAGACCCTGTCTCAAAAAAAAAAAAAGATTTTTGTCAAAGAGTAGGAATATTTAATTCGATGGATACCCTAAGCCCATTCAGGGCAGTACTTGCTTCTTTAGAGGCATTTCTATTAGGGTGGATACAGGCTAAATTGAGAAAAACTATTAGTGATCATAGTCCCAATGTTACAATGTCAAAAGTAAAACAAACAAAAACCTCAAAGGAGCTAAAGGAATAGCGTAGGTGGTAACAGTCCAATCACTCTGATGTGTTAAAGGACAATTTTTGGCCAAGGATAAAATGAAATTTGTCCCAACGGCCAAAGCCTGACCTATTGAGTGAGGCCCAAGGCAGAACTTTAAAATACTTTATAAAGAAAGCACTTATAGTTGGAGAGATGGCTCAGGGTTAGGAGCATTGACTGCTTTGCAGAGGACCCAGGTTTGCTTTCCCAGTACCCACGTCACATGACTCACACCTAAGACTCCAGCTCTGCCCTCCGGCCTCCACAGGCACCTGAATGCATGTGCTGCACATAAACTCCGGCAGGCACAATAAACAAACAAATAAAAAATCTTTTAAAAAAGTCCTATATTTCAAGACCAAATTTCAAAATGTTAAAGAATATATATAATTCAGTCTTCAAGTGTCAAGATGACTCTTGTGTTCTGCTCTGAAAGCTTTGGTTTCCTATACAAAATTTCCTGTTTAACCTAATAATGAGATATTCACTCAGTTCAGTATGGCACGACCTTGCTTATTTTATTAAACAATTGACTTCCTAGCCACCAGCTACCAGCTGACCTCTACAAGTGCTGGCAAGTGTCCTGGAAGTGACACTTCCAGAAGACCAAGTGACTAGGTCTCTGTTACATTATCTACCAGAACAAACCAATTTTAAGACAAAAAATAGCTAACTTAAAAAGAAAAGAAATCCAAGACTTATTAGGTATATACTCTAGGCAAAACAATACAAATCTTATTTCTGATTAGATAACTAAATAGAATTCTTTTTTAAATACTTATTTTCTTTCTTTTTCTTTTTTTGGTATTTTGAGGCAGGATCTTATGTAATACAGGCTTGCTTGAATTCACTATGCAGCTAAGGATAACACTGAATTCTTGATCCTCCTGCCCTCTTCTTCCAAATACAGGGATGACAGATGTGCCACCATGCCCAGATCCATAACCTAGTATCATTTTTGCCTGATTCTAGAACTTGCAGCATCTTGCTGATGTTGAACACTGGGTACAATGTAGCTTATAAACTGTACTTCTAGTGACTTAAAGACAAGACCTGACTACTTAAAAGCCAATTGTATTATTTTATGATTGTGGGATATTGTTTTTTGTGTACTGAGCTGGAACTCAAGAGACCCATCTTCTGCTTAGGGTTCCAGGTGTATGCCCCCATGTCCAGTTGCAGGACTTTTAAAAATTCTCATGTGGAAAGAGTGCAGGGGTCAAACCTTAAAACAATTCCCACTGCATTGTAGTTATTGCAGTGTACAGCAGTGACTATCCAGCTGTAAAATCCATGTGCAGTGAAAGATATCAGTGAGGGTTCTTCCCCTTCTCTAGCCTAGCACAGCGACAGTCACAAGTGTCGCTGTGTTCCACTGCACCCCCAGGCACATCACCTGCTCCTGCAAACACATATCTAACTCAGACCAAAATCCTACATCTGTTTCAGTCTCGTTGTTCCCAGTGAGGTGACCCTTCCTAGATTTTATCAAGTGGTATTGGCTAAGGAAGATGGCTCTTGTTGCCTTGCTTTCTTTCTTTTGGTATAGTTTTTCATTAGAAGAAAAAGTGGACCCAGAAATCTCTGACTTTTAAAATAATGTAAGATTACCATAATCACGTTTTAAAAGTTCTTCAGAATAGAATTATGATTCGATTATATCCCATTCGTTTTGACACAGGGGCTAACTAGGTTAGCCCAAAACTTCAAATCTTCCTGCTTCATCCTCTCAGTGCTAGAGTTACAGGTGTGGCTATCAAATTTAGGAAGACAGCTTTATAGAGTTGTGAAGTTTTGTTTGTTTTTAATGTGTAGACTGGAGTTAGAATTCAAATAATGTTGAGAATCCTTCAGAATTTTCTGTGTAGCCCAGGCTGGTTTTGTATCCACTCAGTAAGTGGTAGCTCAGATTTAAAAAGCATTTGTGTCAGAATCCAGAGTGCTTGGCTGACAGGTGTGTGTCACTGCTCATGACTTGTCTCCAGGTTTAAACACTGAAGCATCAGCTCAACACCACCTCACATCTCTAGTTCACTAGGACTCAGCTTACCCCCAGCAGCACAACTGTTTTATCCTTGGAAACAAAACAGCAGCAGAAACAACAGAGGTTGGGCCAGGTGGTACAGGCCTGCAATCTCGGCCACTTGAAAGGTTGAGGCAGGCAGGTTCCAAGCCCTGCCTGGTCTACACAGTGAGTCCCAGGTCAGCCTGGCAACTTTGTGAGACTGTCAGAATAAATGCAGAAGGTAGGCTGAGGATATGAATACTTGTCTAGTTGTGTGAAGTCCTGGGTTCAATCCCCAGTACTGCACCAAAAAAACTCACCACAAGAACTTCTCCAAAGTCATAATTAAAGAATACTTCAATATTTGATTCATTTCTGGAAATAATAAGAACTAATCAGATCCCGCCTTGCTGGAGAGGCTCAGAAGTACAGTTCAATTCCTAGGTACAACCCCTAGCCATAGCTTGGCTTCTGATTGCCTAGGCACCCAGACACATGGGCAAACTTCTGACAGGGTGACTGTCATCTGTAACAACACTAAGTGGCGTGAGTGTGCACACTGCCGGGTATTATTATTTTAAACATGTGGGTAAAAAGGAAAGAACTAAATAGACCTCTCCCTTTCCACAGAATGGTTTAATGAAATCGATTCCCACACCATAAGAATATACAACATTTTGAGGGAAACTCTTAACCATAAAGACGTTGCTCAGTGAAATGCCATGGCAGACTTGCCTTTGGAGGCTGTGGACAGCTGACTGGAGAGCCAGAGCTAAGGCATTGGGGACTCAGCGCTTTGCTGTGCTGTTACTATTTCCACTCACCAGCTCGAAGGGGTCGTGGAACTCCCCCAACAAAGATAGTTTTTCTGGGGTCCAAAGGCTGAGAGCCATCCATTACAAAGTCACTGTCACTTAGGTTCCACGGTCGGATTTGCACCTGAAAAAAAGGCGTTTACTTGGTCCTTACTTCATTTCCATCAACCCCAAATGAGAATAAGATGACTCGAGACACACCCACTGTTTGTGCATTTTTACAACATCCAAGTCCCAAACAAAATCAAGTTAATTATTTAATACGGTCTGCATGAAGTGTGGTTTAGTCTTGGGGAAGCCACTCAATGCTCCAGACACATATCATGAACCCTGCCAAAACACCTGTGTCATTAAAGGCAGTCTTCAGCAGATTCTGAGCTTTGAATCCAGTTCATCTGAACACATCACAGACTGTTGATAACCATTTAGCTTTCTGTAATGAATCCAGCTAAAAGGAACAGAAACATTAGGACGATTTTCTAATGATTATCTATTTGCCTGGATTTTCAATTCTCATCACCACCCCACGTTAAAATATTTACATTTCAAACAATATGACACAACACAGATTAACACTCAAGTTAGCAAACAATTACAGAGATGGCAAACATTGACACTCAGAGGTCAGTGTCTAATTTAACTACTAAACTGATTTTCCTAAACAAGGCTGGTTAAATAAAGGCAAATGTGTGTGTATGAGCACACATGCAAGAGACAAAGACAGACACGCACACTCACACACAGAGTGGGAGGAGAGGAGAGACAGAGGCAGAGATGCGGGATGGAGTAGGGGAGGAAAGCTGTTGTTTGTTGCAGGAGTGACTTTCTCTTTTTCTACTATGTCACTTCTAAGGCAGTAGGTGTTGTGGCAAGCACCTTTAACTGCCGTGCCATCTCACCAACCCATAAAAGCTTAAAGAATATAAGAAGAAACCATTACAGCTTATTTTCTTCTTTAAATTTCTTAAAAACTTTCTTATTCAAGTGTGAATGTTTGTGATGTTTGTGTGTGTGTGTGTGTGTGCGCGTGTGTGATGTATGTGTATGCATGCATAGGCATGCATGCCAGATGTTTGTGTGTGTGTGGTGTATACGTGCATAGGCATGCATGCCAGATGAGTGTAGAAGTCAAAGGACAATTTTGGGAGTGAGCTCTGTCCTTCCAGCTTTCTGTGGGTTCCGAGGACAGACCTCAGGTCATGAGGTTTGCATTCTGCTTTGTCAGGCAGCAAGCATTTTTACCTGCTGACCACTTCACTGCCTGCCCACAGTTATTTCTTTTTATTTGGATTCTTAATTTGCTGCCCATAGTTTGTACTATTTATACACTAAGAAATGAAGTATCTTATCAGCTTATTCTTAAAGCAAATTCCTTTTAATCATGCCGGGATTACAAAGGAAAGTTTAAAACAACAAAGCAAAAGCAATGCCACCCTTTGTATCCTAAAAGGTAAGGGTGACACTGTCCCCAAAGGGGTTAGTCAGCAAGTGGATGGCCACCGGAGACCATCTGGGAGAAGCCACCTGGTGTTTGCCCTTAAGGAATTAATGCTGGGCTTGAGAGATGGCTCAGTGATTAAGAGCACTGACTGCTTTACCAGGGGGTCCTGAGTTCAAATCCCAGCAACCACATGGTGGCTCACAACCATCTGTAATGGGATCCGGTGCTGTCTGAAGACAATGACAGTGTACTCACATACATGCAATAAACAAATCTTTGTTTTTAAATAAAGGAATTAATGCCTATCCTCTGTCCCTCTCTGGTTAAGATAGGATATGAAACAGGTGAATTCTCATATTTTAATACCCACAGAATTCATTTCTGGTCTCAGTGGCTTGGCTCAGCATGCCTGGCACTCCTGCCTTGCCAAACTCTGCTTCTGTGTGTCCCCAGCCTTTCTAAACTGGTACTGTTCCTTAGAAACAAAAAACACAGTCCTTCAAATCGCTAAGTTTACCTTACCCCAGCCTAGGCTTTTTTTTTTTTCTTTTATTATACTGTTTCTCTTACTAGAAAGCAAAAAACCACAAAACTTTCAATTCTTCCTTAGACTCTGAAAACATGAGCCTGCTAGCCATTCTGTTAGCGCTACAGAATGTGATCCACCTTTACTGTACAAGAAAGCCTAGTATCATTTCTGTAAGATGTGCTTGGCTGGGCTAAAGGACTGCTTCCTTGAGATTTCCCACAAAGGTGGCTTCATGCTTTTATGAGGGAGCATCACTAATTTTTAATTATCAACACAGTAACTTCCTCCGATTGGAGGGATAAAGGTCCTAGCGTTACCAGTTAAAGAAAAGGGAAACACCTCCTGCACAGAACCCCTCTTCCAGCCTGACTTCTAACAAAGCTGGTATGGCAGTTTATGAACTCGCACATTGTTAGTTGACTTTGGTCATGGTCACTATCCCCTCAACCCTCTTGGTGCTTCAGTTGTAGCCAATGTATTGCTCAGGGTGGTCTCAAAAACTCCTGGGCTCAAACGTCCCCCGGCCTCAACCTCCCATCTAGCTAAGACACTCATTGTGCACTCCTGAATCCAACCGGTAACACATCAAAATGAAAATAAGTCCATGACATTTCCATAGAGATCTATTTGGTTTCATCTCTTAAACATTACAGGAAACCCATCACACCTTCTATTCTAGCTATATGCTACGGCTGGTCGAAGGAATGCTGTACAAGACCCAGAACCTTCCTGACGACAGTTTCCATCACTGATGAGCTATCTTCCTTCCACCACTACTTGCTCTGCCCTCTACTTCATCATCTCACACACAACTCCAGTCCTTTGCTCTATTCTTAGCTTTGTAGCTTAGGTAAAAACACAGGAAGAAGGCTCAGGATACAGTGCTGATCAACCCTATTCACGAAAACCACACTTCCCAGCTGCTGCCAGGAAAACAGCTGCTCAGAGCTGGTGCCCTACAGAAGTGAAGAAAAGTTGACATAGGCCAGCATCAGCACACTCTGCATCAGCAGTGTAATGTGGAAGTGGACTGAGACTTCCCCTCAATGGCTGCTCTCTCTGAAATACAGGCTACTCCCACACGACTCACGCCTCCCTGATAGTGGCAATGCTCAGCATTTACAAGAGAAAGCTACAAAGCTTACTTTCCCTTAGTTTCTTCTTGGAATTATGCATTCCGATGAAGGCTCTCCTGAGGACCATGAAATCTGTGTTTGGCTGAGCTATGTGTCTTCTAAATTCTTATCTTCTGACTCAGTAATCTGTTTTTCAGAAAGCTTGCTGGTATAAACATTTATTTATGCCACAGAGTAACTTTGAAGGAATGCAACACTAATAAAACCCATAGTTATTGGTGAAAGCGTGAATTTCCCCTTCTACAGGATGCATGTCCTTGGGGTTACTGTGTCAGACAACTGCTATTTGGGAAAAGCTGTGGATTATCTTCTTGGAGTTTCAGGGCATTCACTGATGTACTTAATCTGTTCAACATTGGTAAACACAGCAAATCTCAAGTTATTTCTATGCAATTTGAAAACATGACACCTACGAATGCTCACATTTGGACATCCCCATCCTACGTCAAAGTACACTATTGAGTGATGAACTATTTTGTTTTGAAAAGGTTACTTCTACAGAAATTAACTTTAAGTAGTTAAGAGCAAATTTAATATTAGTGAATTAGTTAATATATTTAAATATTAGACAGCTGTCCAAAGAACTAAAAATTCTCAGACTAACCCTTATTGAATATATGTTACCAAATCAATTTGGTTATATTTACGATCAATAAAGAATAAAATACTAAGTATGGATTGAAATTAAAAACTAAAATTTTATTTACTTAAAACTGAAGGTGATTAATAGAATTAAGACAAGCCAACTACTAAGAAAAACATTAAGAAATGTAACATGTATCACTTGTTTAGACTGAAGGCATATGATAAAAATCACTAGCTAAAAAGAGTTCAATGAAAATTAACAAAAATTTCCAAAATAAAATGTAAATGTATATTTTTGTTCTATCTTTAATCACAGAATAAAAGAAAACACAATGGCCTTTCACACTGACACAGACCCTTGATCCCAGCACTTGAGAGGAAGGGGCAGGCCATGCTCTGAGGTTCAAGCCTGGCAGTCTACATGGAGTTCCAGGCCAGCCAGGGTTGCATAGGGGGAGAGAGGGGGTTGGGTGGAGAGGAAAGAAAAATCAGAGAAGGGCTTCAAGCTTTTTGTTTTGGGGTGTGTGTGTGTGTGTGTGTGTGTGTGTGTGTGTTTTAATAGCATTTAGCCTTCCTACAATTCTAGAATTCTCTAGCAGCTCAGATTAGCATTTTGATATCCACAGATCACTAACCCTGGGTACTCATTTGGAACACCTTGCTTTATACTGCATCCTCCTGGTTACCAGTAGGTTACAAACACCTACCACACAAATATTCTACTGCAATGTATCCTGTTCCATCTGTTTTTCTCAAAGGAACCCAGAAGCCAGCACTGCAGTTCCATGGTCAGCTCAGGTACCAGAGCTGATACTTCCTCCCCAGCCATCTGCCTATTAGCTCCCTCCTACAGAGCTCAGAGCTGAGACACTGTCAACTCTGACCCCTTCTGATTTCCTGGGGTCTGCCCCCATACCCTTCAGGCTCCTGCTCATCAAGAAAAGACTATCCTCTCTCCCCCAAATCCTACAATCCTTTCATCTTACATGAAACAGAACAACAGTGCAGAGCCGGCAGGAATGCTCTCCACAGCAAGTGGCAGCATCCCAACTCATCCTCCCAGCCAGCATGAGTCAGCTAAACCAAGTCCCCTGACATATAGCTGCAACGGGTCAGTTGAAGTGATGGACTCCAACCCATGGCAGCTGTCAGCAATTCTATTTTAAGTCCCACAGCCCTCACCAAATCACTAAAGTGTGACAGCAGAAACAGAAAGAGTTTGTAAAGTATCTTTGCCTCTTTCATGGTATAAGGGTTATTTTATTATTAGACACAAACACTAACAGCCATAGCAGCAGTATTTGGGGATTAAACTTTTCAAAGCACATACTTATTTGGTATTTCATTTGAGCTAATTTTCATTTCTCAGATAGTAATAAACAAATCAGCCAATTTCCAGTAGATGCTATCTATTGTCCTCAAGTGTTCTTCTCTCCCGACGGAGACAACCCGGGTAATTCTCAGGAGCAGAAGAAAGACTAGAACCTGATAGATGATCAGCCCCTGGCTTTGGTAAGCGTTCTGTATCCTACATAGCTCTGGGGCAGCAGGCCAAAAGCTGTAATTCTAACCCTCTATCCCAGCTATTCTCAACTTGTGCGGCACAACCCCTTTAGGGGTGGAATGACTCTTTCACAGGGGTCACCTAAGACCATTGGAAAACACAGATATTTACATTACAATTCATAACATTAGCAAGATCACAGTTATGAAGTAGTAACAAAAATAGTTTTATGGTTGGGGTCACCACAACATAAGGAACTTGTATTAAGGGTCGCAGCATTAGGAAGGCTGAGAACCATTAGTCTAAGAGATCCTCAGACAAAAAAAGGCCCCAGGGAACTTCATCCAACGTGACAAAATTCTTTCTAGACAGGTAGCAAAAACTAATCCTGGGAAATTCTGTCTTGTGCTTCCAGAATGCTCCAAGTGCCTCACCAAGCTTAGTCCAGGTACATAAGCCCTGCAATGAGTGCTAAGCTGTAGTGCCTACTCCATGCAAGGCTTCACAGCCCCTCAGGGCCCTTCAGCTACTAATGAAGCATGGCATTTTGTGTACTCGTAAAAAAGAGAGAATGAACAAATGATACTACAAAAAAGGTTATGTAATGTACACCCATGCACTACTCTTGACTTAGTAAAGCCATTATTAATGAAATGCTACAGTCAGAAGATGCAAACAAACACTGTCCTGTAAAGAAAGGCTTTCTTAAGGAAAAAAAAATAAAAAGCTTTTCTGACTGAGCCATAACATCTGCACATTCTTCTCCACCCACGACTCCCAACCTCAAATATTCCCTACGACATCTCTCTCAGTATCTGCAGCTCTTTAGTTCACTTTCCTGTCACACACCTATTTCCTGCTGTTACAGTTATGGTTCTTTGAGGCTGAGCTCATACATCTGTGTGGGGCCCAAATGACCAGTAAAGTGTCCAGCCTTAGTGAACTCCATGTGCACATTTGAGGAATAATGGGTACTCTTTCCTCTGCACCCCCTTCTTGAGAGAGTCTCAACCTCAAGATCTTCTTGGTCCAGCCTCCCAAGTACTGGGATTACAGGCAGGCCCCAGCACACTTCCACAGCTCCCAGAACGGCCTACTCTTTCAACCTTCGGGGGGCATGGGAATACATGGTTACCAGCAGTTACTCTCCCTGCCCGCTTTTGATGTCACTAAGTTACAGGTTAACCATAATCAGAATGACGTTGTGCTCATCATCGCCAAATGTCACTCAGAAAACATGACAGCTGATTGGGTTTTGAAGCTATTAGCACTTTTCACACCTGAGTGCATTTCTGAGCTATACATTGTCTTTTCTTTTGTTCCCCAAGATGGCACAAACTTTAGTATGAATCCATTTTTTGGGTTAGGGTGATGAAACCCTTTTAAAAATATTCACCTATTAGTTTATTTAATATGTATGAATGTTTTCTTACATGTATGTGCACCGTGTGTATGTAGGTGGTGCACAGGGCAGAAGAAGGCATCGGATGCCCTAGAACTGAAGTTACACATGGCTGTGTTACCATGTTGGTGGTAGGAATTGAACCCTAGTTCTCTGCAAGAGCAGCTAGTGCCAGTCCTCTTAACTGCTGAGCCATCTCTCCCGCTCCTAGGTAACTTTTTTTTTTTTAAGATGTATTTATTTTATTTATATGAGTACACTTTAGCTGTCTTCAGACACACCAGAAGGTGGCATCGGACCCTATTGCAGATGGTTGTGAGCCACCATATGGTTGCTGGGAATTGAACTCAGGACCTCTGGAAGAGTAGCCAGTATCCTTAACCACTGAGCCATCTCTCCAGCCTCCAGGTGACTTTTTAAAAACATATGAATTCCTTATAAACTAATACCCACTAAGACAAAGTAAAAGAAACTATGTCCTATGTATTTTCTATAGTTACACTTAACCTTACTATAATCATATGCAATAAAAAATACTTAAACCTGTGGGACCAATAACCTAACAACCATGACAATTAAGTCATTTCAAGACTGAAATCCAGGCTGATCGGACTCCATATTAACTATATTGCAAACCCGTGAGGTTTCCTGTCCTCTGGGTCACTGGCTGGAGCCACAGCTTCCTGGTGGGCTGAAAACGTATTTCTACTAGTAAGCAAGCACTTTCTTCTCTCCAGACTCAATTCTGCCTATCCTCTACACATTAGAGATGACCAGTAGTAGAGGACTTGGTAGAATGACCATGGTCCTCCATGCATGTGCTAGCACCATGAGAAAGATAAAAAGAAATGGCTAATAGCTCATTCCTTGACAAAATCTCTCTGTGTAACCCCCCCCCCCCACTAATTTAGCAATGGAACTAGCTCTGCTATTTGGCTATTTTAAATTCATACCTCAAACAATTTTATACCCGAACAAAACAATTTGGTCCAATGTCTCCATATACATGTATTTACAGCTCCATGGTACTAAGAAGGGATTGTTGTCAATACTTTAGAGGAATTCACACATAAACATCTGGGTTGAGGGTCTGGAGGAGCAATGGCTCAGTGGTTAAGAGCATTTGCTGCACTGGCAGAGTTTGGCTAAGTTTGATTCCCAACACCCACAGCAGCCAGCCAACAACTGCCTACAACACCGGGGATATGATGCCCTCTTTTGACCATAACAGGGAACTACACTTATGTGCATAAATTTACTCACAGCATACATACACACAGTTAAAAAATAAAAACAAAACAAAATAAAACCCAATTAGGTTACTGAGTTTTTCCTGGGAGGAAGCCTATTGCTTGCTAAGAGTTTCAGATAACTAATTTCACAGGGATCTATAAGAATGCCATGTCCAAAGCAGGGTTATAAAATGCAGGGTTAGAGAATATTATACAATATTATGCAATTTTTTTTTTGGTATATTGTAAGATGTTTTTACAGCCTGAATAAAATCAATGTTTCTCAAATATTTTGGTGATATAGAACTTTTAATAAAGGAGAAATTTAATATAAAATGCACAAGGTAAGTGCAGTCAGTCAATGGTGAGACTTTCAAGATGGCTGTCAACTGGACATGTGTTCTTTACAATACACGTAGGTAAACACTGAATGCAGTCCCTGAAGGAAAGCATTGGCTGTCTTGTTCACTGGTCTCCATGGCAACACAGGGCACCCTGGCAACATAGAACTGCCACTTTACCTTCGTGGGACAGGCATAAAGCATCCAAAGGCTCAGGCTCTAAGAAGCTCTAGATCCACTTGCAAGTTCATAGACTAAGAGCAAGAGAGGAGGTACCATACTCTTATCTCAGACAGGGAATTCCTGCTTTGGAGAAACTATTGGGAAAAGGTGCCCAAATCATAATCAAGATTAAGAATCCAAAGAACAAATAAGGAAATCAAGGTAAAAACTGTTAATGACTTCCTAGGTCATGACAATATGACTTAGCCGAGGATTCTAAGATGGATTTACAAACCCAGATTTAACTGAGCCAAGCCAAAACTAAAGTTTGGGCTCAGCAGGCAGTACATGGAGAATGACATGGTCTTAGTAGATATGCCATGAACAGAAAGATGAGGCAGTCAATCCAAGTGCCCTACAACAGCTTTTACTTATTTTTCTGTTTAATTTTTGGAAAGATTTTGCTTGTTCATTTGTTTGTTTTGACAGCTGCTATAGTAGGTATACTTTGTTATAGACAGTAAAATAATCAGTGAAAAGTTTATAGCATTTAAGCAATGTTTTGAAGTAATGATAGGAATCTGACCTTTTGACAAAAACAAAAATATTTCAGTTTGATTAAAATATAGGGTAAGGATAATAAGGTAAATATTAGGTAAAATATAGGGTACAGGGGAGGGAGATGGCTCAGTCATTAAAGGACTTGCTGCACAGTCAAGAGGGGTGGAGTCCAGATCGCTAGAATCCAGGCTGGCATGCCAGTTTGCCTATAAGCCCAGCCTCAGAAAGTGGAGACAGAGGAGCCCCGAGTAGCTGGCTAGCAAGAATAGCCTTGTTGTTGAGCACCGGGTCTGACTGAGACATTCTGCTTCAAAGATTAAGTTGGAGAGAGATGAAGAAAGATTTTCAATACTTATCTTATGCCTCCTTATTTACATATTTGGAAACACACACATATCAAGATATTCTACATACATGCATGCAACTCCACACAAACACGTGAAAGAAATAAAAGAGAAGGTAAATAAATATGAAGGTCAAACAAAAAGCAAAAAAGGTCTGAAGGGAAACTGAAGCTCAACTGGAAAGCTCTCAACTCCTAGGCAAAAAAATCTAGACTGTTTCCATAAGTAAGGAAGAACGACTAACAGTGCTAGAAATTCCACTGATAGGCACATAAGTAGGTCAAGAGAGACCAGAACGACAGACTAGACAGAATTAAGAATTGAAACAAGGGGCCAGTCAGATGGCTCATCAGGCAGACACCTAACTACCAACTCTTGATGATCAGAGTTGCACTCCCAGGACTAACACAGTGGAAGGAGAGAGTCAACTCACAGTTTTCCTCTGACCTTCACATGTGCCCCCTACACATACACACATGCACACATAAAATAAATCAATTAAAACACAATTTATAAAAAAGAGCTGAAACAGTAAGTAGCATCTAATGCCAGCTTCTCTGTATCATTCTTTCACTGAATTTTGTTTTTCAACGTGTAAGTGAATGGTCATGTTACCTGAGCAATAGTCAAAAAAACTAACCTACATAAGCATATGTCAGCTTAAATTCTTTTCAAGGTGCTTCCTATCTCATAACTCTGGCCAGTCTATTCTAGAAGCAAGAATCATTGTCATGCATGTCTTTTGTCCCAGTACCTGGGAGACAGAGGCAGGCAGATCTTTGAGTTTGGTATCAGGCTGATCTACAGATCAATTCCAGGTCAGCCAGAGTTCCATGGTAAGACCCCAGTGCTCAGTCTCAAAACAAGACAGACAAGACTCCTTTTCATCTCCTTGTCTTCCTGTCTTCTGTCTGTCTTTCATCTACCTCTGGGGGGCTCTATAGTTTGTTGTCTAGAACCTTCAGGTTTAGTTTATTAATATTTTGTTGCCCTCTTGGGAAAGACTGCTGTTCATGGCATCCCCCTGCTTCACTGGAAGTACACAGACATTGCTGTCATCTGTGGTGCCTGAGACTGAGGAACTGTGGGGCTCCTCTTTCTGTTGGAAGGAAGGAGTTACAAATCTTGAGCCCACGGCAGTCCCTGCTCTTGCCAATCTCTCCTTCCTTCCATTGGAACTAAAGAGTCAAATAATCAGGTAACCAAAACAGTTCTTTCTGCCACCTTTCAGGTCCAAAGCTATACACAGACAATCCATATAGAATTATTTAGTGGAAAAAAATCACTGAACAAAACCACCTATCTAATATACCCTACAACCCATCAGTTTGGGATTCATTGATTTGAAACAAGCATGATCCTGGACAAGCTAGTTCAGAGCAGACTTTACTGTCAGGCTCTGCATTGGGAAAACTATCTAAATAACTTAATTCACTTAACCGGAAGAGGGGTTTGATTTGAGAAGAGGGAGACAGGGTAGGAAAATCTTCAAGGTAACTTTGGAACCTGATATATTTCCATCCATTTTTTTTATTCTGATAGAGTCAGAAAGAATTAAACATCAGTCAGGGCACTAGCATCCTAAGGGGTAGAACATGAAAGCTAGTCAGCCTAAGCCCTGGAGCAACGAGGAAGCATAGCTGAGAAAGCCTACTGAATGAGTGCCTATTTCCAAGGTCCTTCACTGACTCTGGAAGGCTAATTCTAGCTGTCGCTCTCTTTGGGACATCCATTCGTATGAGCTGGGGTGTGTGTGAGTCCCTAGCAAGGTGTGTCTAAACGAAGCTGGGAGTACTGGATGGAGAGCCCAGAGAGAAGCGGCAAAACTGGAGACAAAGCTCTGCAATCTACCATGGAGAGTATTTCCTTCAAAGCAGACAAACCATCAGGGGTTTTCTTCCTATGCTTTATCCCCACTATTAATGCTGGAACTCCTGAGCACGGCTGGGTCAAACAGACAAGTTTTTGATAGACACCATTAGACTTAGTGCAGTGCCACTCCTTCTCTACTCAGAAAAGGCAAACGGTGACCAGGTAGAAACAACTGAAGTAACAATTGAGATAACAATTGAAAGCTAGTTTCTCATAAACATTTTCAGCAGAGAAGATACTAATTATTTTCAAAGTCCTTAAAGTCTGGAGTAATGCACATATTTAGAATGCAAACACTAAGAAGCAATGGTGTAATCTCCATACCACATATGTTTGCCGTGATCAGTTTGCTCCCCTCTCAAGAAACATCTCGTCCAGGCGAGGGCGTGCTCTACCGGACATCTTCTCCTCCCCTTCCCCTATGGAGTCAGTAGCATGGAGCTTCTGAGCCCTGAACTCATCTCAGTTCCACACTTAGCTCTCTAGTGTGGGCATAATTATGTCGTCATGTACCTCTAACCTTTGCCTTTTTATGTATAAAATGTGTTTGCATCCTCCCTGACAGTGCATGGCCACCTCTACCAGAACCTTTCTAGTTCACTTTCACTGCCTTCTCACTGAATGCCGGGGGCATCTCTGCAGACTGACTGTTAAAGACAGCTCATTGCTATATTTGGTAGAACCATGCACATACCTTTTAAATAAAGCTCAAGGTTAACACAGGTTCCCTGCTTTCCCCCTCGCTGCTGCCTCTCCACCTGTGCAGCCACAGCATTCAACAATGTCATTACTGTTATCAAAATCTGGCGACGGACTGGAACTTAACAAGTACAGACACTCTCATAATGTCTAAAATCCTTCTTTCTCTGTATTAACCTTTCAGCCATGACTCAATAATCCCATTCTATAGTAATTCCCTCCTCTACTTATATACTAGTTCCCCTCTTCATAGGTGGCCAAGGCCCAGATGGGAAGGCCTGTTCTTCCCAGAAAGTATGGCCATAGCTGAGCTCTAACTGTCCTGTCCTGAACCCAGCACTACGAATGAGTGATAGCACCAGATAGTTACGCTTGTACAAGTACCTGCTCTCTACTGACTGCTTCTACTTTCATTTTTCTCTCAAAAAAAAAAAAAAAAAAAAAAAAAACCAACAAAAAATGACTTGTTTTCACATTTTCCAGTTGAGAAAACCATAATTCACCAATGACAGGATGGTTTACTCAGAACCAAGTGTATATTTAAATACTAAACAATGAAGTCAAGACCCAAGCTCAGACATCTAACCTAAGTCTTCACAGACACATTTCTGAGAACATACTTAGCCAAACAAGTGAGCCCCAATACCCCTGATGAAAGTGTGCAGCGGCTGCTCTAGGCCCCAGATAGAGCTGTAGCCCCTTGCCCATTCACCCCACATCGCTATTTTTACTGTTTCCCACCCTAAGGACTGAGCCTTTGCACACAAACTCATCCCACCCTGCCCCTGCCGACTTCCCATGGATCCCTACCATTGCCAAGTTCACTGCATTCCTTTCTTTGGCTTTGAACACAGTCGTGACCCTTCTCTACTCTCTACAATAGCTCAGAAGCCACAGGCTCTTAGCCACAAACTCTGGATGAGCACACATTTGTTTACAGTTTCAGCAGCATGCTCTCTGCCCCGTCCTTCTGTCCCGCAAAAACTGTCCATTTAGAGTGTAATCCGCTCAGGTAGCCATGGATACAACACAGCATAAAGCATTACATTCAAGGACATTAAAAAATAAATTCCTCCTGTCCTTGATCTAAAATAATGACAGAAAAGAGCTGCGAGAACCACTAAGAGCATTGTTTAGCTCAATTTCAGTGTTTCTAAACAGCAGTTAGCTTACCAAGCTTTAAGTGGATGTCAAGGATGCATTTATTTACCCTGGTCTCAAAAGTGAAAGAGGAAATTGGAGTACTTTTAGCTAACTTCTCATCACCAGCAATAGTCCTAGCTCTACACAGCAAGGTCATGCTAGGTACTAGGCTCCCAATTACCCATTCCCTGATAATAAGGAGAAGGAACAGCTAGTCAGCCGCATACGCACTCTGGGAAAGCAGCAACTGGCTCCATATCCCTTACCGGTTTATCCTTGATGGTGGGGCTGGACACACACAGGTACAGCTTCCCATCCTCTTCTAGGCAGGCGTCTATCAAAGCTTGCACTGAGCTCTCCTCCTGGAACAGCAGGAAGGCATAGCCTTAGGGAGAAAGAAACAAAAGAGTGGGAGAGATCAGTACTTCACCCTCAGAGTTGTAGTGAAAATATCATCTGTAGCAGGTATGGGGGCTCACAGCTGTACTCTCAGTGCAGGAGGCTGAGGCAGGAGGGTTGCCATGTGTGTTAACCTGAGCTACATAAAGAGTTGCAGATTAGTCTGGACTACAAATTAAGAAGCCTATTGCTTCACTGCTAGTAAATTCTTTCTAATCCCTGGATAGTCAAGTGGGGCAAAGGGACCTAAGACCCTGTTGTGCTAGACACTGTACTTGGTGCATACAGACAATTATCTTGCTTAATTAAATCACATCCTACTGTGATAGCTGGGTGCTCTAACATCACTTAACATCATTTTCAGAACTACTCAAGGGAGCAAGTTCAGACACCTCTGTGGAATTTCCACAAAATAGGTCTGGTAGACTTGGAATTGTGCAGGCTACAGAGAGTACCGAAGAAATAAGCATCATTTCCATCTAGCAAGCAACAGTCTTGATTCATGCACAGCAGGGATGGGCTCTAAAAATACTGTGCTAAGTGAACGGAGCCAGACACAAAACACCATGTCCAGAAGAGGCAAATCACGACAAAACACAGATTAGTGGCTACCTATAAGTAGAGAGGGCGGTGCTGGGGGTGGTATGGTAGGAATTGATCCTGGAGACTGATGGTTATACAAGCCTGTGAACATATGGAAAACTACTGAATAACACACGTTAACTTGATGAACTGTATACTATGTGAATTATGCTCCCCCAAAGCTGCTTTTTAAACAGCCCAAGAGGCTGGTGTGCATTTGCACACTCCTGGTGCTGTTTCCCCAAGGAATATTCTCCTGAGAGAATCTACAAACTACAAAAGTATTTCTTTCTCTTAAAGCTTTTAAAGATGTATTTTATTATTATTCACTTTTTGTAAACGCCATGTGTGTATACAATGTTTTCACTGTACCCACCTCCCACTCCTTCTGGACCCTTTCCAACAAGTCCCGCCCAGCTTATGTCTTTCTCTCCCTCTTCTTTCTTCTTCTTTCTCCTCCTCCTCCTTCCTGCTTCTCTCTTTCCTCCTGCTCCTCTTCTCTCTTCTCCTTCTCCTCTTTCTCCCCTTTTTCCTCCTCCTCCTCTTTTTTAAACAACCTACTGAGTCCAATTAGGCCTGCTCACATGTGTACAGGTGTGAGGCCATCCACTGAAGCCTCAGCAAACTACCAGTGGCTACTCTCTCAAAGAAAAATGAATTTCCCACCACTAGTAGCTATCAACTGCTAATAGCTCCTCAGCTATTAGCTGAGGTGTGCTGGAATTTTGGCTGGCTTAGTCATATGTATACAGGTAACCAAAGCTGTGGTGAGTTCGTAAGTGCAATGACCATGTCATATCCCAAAGACAGCAGTTACAGCCCTCTTCTCCATCCTCTGGCCTTTATATTCTTTCAGCCTCGTCTTCCTGGATAGATGTTCTCTGAGCCCTGGGGTGGAATAGGAGAGGATTTTGATATAGATGTTCCATCTACAGGGAACACGGACAGCCACTTATTATCTTCACTTGCAAACATCAGTATTAACTGAAGGATTTCCATGGACATAGCCAGTGATGACGGGTTGTTTTGTTTTAGTTTTGTGTGTGTGTGCGTGTGTGTATGATATTTCCTTGTTGAGACAGGGTCTGGCTATACCAGGCTGGCCTAGAACTGGTTGTGTAACCCTGGCTTAGCTTCAAACTTGACATCTTTCTGTTTCAGCTGCTGGAGAGTTTGCCTGACAAGCATAGACCTTGACATCTTGTTTGCAACACAATTTTAAACTGACATGGAATAATTATATAAACTGTGGTACCACATGATGATAAGTTGGTGCAAGCACAATGTAGTGATTCAATTCTGATACTTAGTGACTCTCTCTTTTCAAATATTTTTTATTGTATTGTGTTGGGAGATCCAAACAGAATTATGTTTATGATCATCATGTCTATTGATCATTGGAATGACCAATAATTCTGGATTAGGAGTCGGACAGCCAGGATCTGGGTGTAAGTCTTTTATTAACATAACGTTTATAGCTGTGTGATAGTGACTGTCAACAGCTAGTAAGAATTTATGATACACCAAGCACTGATACAAAGACCTTGTGCTTATGCACCTATCCTATCTTCCTGGCCTACAAAGCAGGTACTATTTTTAATTCTTTTTTCACAGTTTAGAGAATTGTATGGAGTGATTAAGTGGCTGGTTTGAGGTCATAAGTGGTGAAAAAATGAACTCTAATAGTAAACATTTAAATCTCTTCAGGTCTTTTTTTCTGTAAAATGAAGAATACGTTTGTCCTTTTACCTTACAGCGATATTAACCTGTTGGATAGTATACATAAAAATGCTTTGTAAATGGGATTATCACACAAGTGTTGACTTTCTGTTTCATGCATTTTAAATTTAATTTAATTTTTTAGTATTCTCTAATCTTTTTTTACAGTCTAATCATTATCTCCCTCCAGGTCTGCCCTCTGACTGTTCCTCATGGATTGGTAGAATTAACATAGTAAAAATGGGCATCCTACCAAAAGCAATCTACAGATTCAATGCAATCCCCATCAAAACTCGAACACAATTCTTCAAAGACATGGAAAAAGCAATTTTCAAATTCATCCGAAAAAAAAACCCAAA
Organism: Rhynchomys soricoides; assembly: GCA_019843965.1. Taxonomy (NCBI): domain Eukaryota; kingdom Metazoa; phylum Chordata; class Mammalia; order Rodentia; family Muridae; genus Rhynchomys; species Rhynchomys soricoides. Next base: position 6,243,802 of record JADRCH010000142.1, on the reverse strand, counting down.
AACCCAGAGTAGCAAAAACAATTCCTCAACAATAAAAGAACTTCTGGGGGAATCACCATCCCTGACCTCAAGCTGTACTACAGAGCAATAGTGATAAAAAACTGCATGGTATTGGTACAGAGACAGGTTGATCAATGGAATAAAATTGAAGACCCGGAAATAAAACCACACACCTACAGACACTTGATCTTTGACAAAGAAGCCAAATATATGGAAAAAAGAAAAGAAAAGAAAAGAAAGCATCTTCAACAAATGGTGCTGGTCTAACTGGTAGTCTGTATGTAGAAAAATGAAAGAAAATAGATCCATATTTGTCACCTTGCACAAAGCTCAAGTCCAAGTGGATCAAGGACCTCAACATAAAAACCAGATACACTGAATCTAATAGAAGAGAAAGTGGGAAAGAGCCTCAAACTCATTGGCATGGAGGGTGGGGGGTAACTTCCTAAACAGAACTCCAGTGGCTCAGGCTCTAAGATCAAGAATTGGTAAACTGGATCTCATGAAACTGAAAAGCTTCTGTACGGCAAAGGACATAGTCAATAGGACAAATCAGCAACTTACAGATCAAAGGAAAAAGTCTTCACTAACCCCAAATCTGATAGAAGGCTAATATCCAAAATATACAAAGAATTCAAGAAGCTAACCACCAAACAACCCAATCAAAAAATGGGGTATAGAACTAAACAGAGAATTCGTAACAGAGGAATCTTGAATGGCTGAGAAGCACTTAAAGAAATGTTCATTCATTTTTTTATGAGTTTGAATTACATATGGGTATGTGTATCCTCCACACGTGAGCTGTGCATATAAGTGTGGGTGCCTGAGGGGGTCAGCAGTGTTGAATTCCCTGAAGGGAGAGTTACAGGTGGTTGTGAGTCTCCTATTGTGGGTTCTAGGAACTGAATTTGGGTTCTCTGAAAGAACAGCAAGTGCTCTTAAGTAGTGAGCCTCCTTTCCAGCCCCAATTTCAATTTATGACGTGTGTAAAATTAGAGTTGAGTTGTTGTATATGACCTCATAAAAACTGTCACTAATGTGAATGATATGTATTCCTTTCTACTTTGATTTATAAAGTATTTGGTAAGTAAATGGAAATGATCTAGATATAGAAGTAAGCCTGAATTAAAATTACCCAATAGGCTGAATAGTACCAAACAATAAACTAGCTGAATATCTGCTTCCAGTATCATTAGCCATTTCCACCAAGAGAGAATTGACAGTCATAGTTTTATTTGCTAGTTTGAATACACACCCCTTAATAAAAGCCAATTATACCTATAAATAGTGCTTCTGTAATCATAAGTTTGATAGCAGGTTCTATTAGTTTAAAAGACATATAATGGTTTTTTGTTTTGTTTTGGCCCAAACCTCTCTCCTTTATTTCTTATACTCAGAGTCAGTAACAGACACGAGTCCATAAAATGCCTCCAGTTTCAGAAATGACAACTGAGGTATATGGGGGCTTCTAAGACATAGTGAACAATGGGAAGCCCTCAGCTCAGAGCCAGTCTGAAGGATGAAAGGTAGGCTCTGGAGGAACTTGTGGCCACTGCTACTGTCAAGACCCTGGGTTATATTCAGAATAGTTAGAATGAAATTCCTCACTTCCCACTGGTACCAGACAGGTTAGAAGGGCAGGGCTGGAACATGGAGGGATTTTTAGAAAAGCATGAATTGGCAGTGTGATTTTCCTAAGGGTCAGGAGTAGGAAAGTATAAGGGTACAATTCCATTTTATCTGGCTAGGTTTTTGAAGGGTAAATTTAATTAGCAGGACCTTTTCTTTTAATGCCTGAGAACGTATTAAAAATTACCTCTAAACTATTCTTGGTTACTTTTCAAATACAAAGCTTCCTGAGGTCTTAAATATCTTTCATATTATAATTTTAAATATTTTATCCCCCATATAAATGGTAATTGTTACCAAGCTTACTCTTGTAACTATCAGGCCTTGGGTGTTAGAAACTTGGCTAAGAAGCACTACCCACTGACTCATCTCACCCCCAAAGGCTCCATGGAGTAAACTCCGCTGTCATTATCCTGTCTACAGGGATTCTCAGATTCAAAGCTAGGGGCTGAATTTGGAGTTAAAACCTAAGCCAGATCAGGAGCTCTCACTGCTACTCATTATCAATACTATTTCATGTAAAAAGAAGATAAAACTAATTTCAATATCACTAAGAACATGCCTCTAACTTTTTTTTTTTTAATGTGAGAATGACTTTTATATGGTTCTTGGCACCAAATGACAACAGGCAACAAGTTCTTGAGTTCTATCACCCAGGAATTTTGATTGAGCCACACTAGACACAACCCAAACAAGTTTCCTAGTGTTCCCTCTCTGTAGTGAGAACAGGCTGTTTTAAGGCTGGCAGCACAAGTTACAAAGAACTGCTTGCTATTTGTTCATAGACAATGCCTTCAAGGAGATGTAAGGGAAAACTATTTCATCTCTTTCATCTCTTCTTCAAAGAACTGATTCAAATGGTGCTTGAGTAGAAGACACAGGAAATAACATAAATTTGTTAAGTCTCTAAGAAATATGAAGTTAGAAGATGCTATCTTTGGATACGTACTGAGTCTGCACAAAGGCTAGATTCGCTGTTCTCTAATGCAATGCAATGCCTGTCATGAAGAACAGAACCCCAGCTGTGCTGAGGCTTCCTCTCCCAGGAAGACATCAGTGCCACCCCTCACAACAGGCACTTCCTTCTACTCATTTATGTAGTTGTTTTTGTGGCTTTCTGGCCAGATGTCACATACAAAGGCCATGATGACATTCAACAGCTCACCCCTTTCCTGACGTTAGTAGGTCTGGAAACGGCCATCTTCTGGGTCCCTTTCTCCAATTCAGGACAGAAGACTCCTTAGCAAGGCCAAGGCTCTGCAAGCAGTATGTACTATTCACTTTCAGCCTAGACTGCTTCCTTGGCCTGCTTTAGACTCTGGTTTTTACACTGGGTGTACCAGACAGCCTAGGAGAGCTGGGGGATACCCTCAGCAACTTACTGGCCATGGGTGCCGAGCCTTGGAGACCCAGGAAGACTTCCTAAATCCAAGCAATCATGTCATCTGATCCATTGCCCTGGCCTGCACTTGCCTTTAAAATGTTATTGGCGATTTACATGTTTCAAGTAATAGCCACAAATGAGAAAAAAATTCAAGTGTGTGGGGCTGTGTCCTGGTTTGTATTTATAAAATGATATATACAGACTTCTGATCAAGTCAGAGAATTCCCAGAAAGACAGGCCGAAGCTTTGGATAGGCAGAGAACTCTCTCTCACCTTACACAACCTAAGCTCTCAACCACCAATACCCTTCCTAGAGAGATCTGGAGTGCATCTCCAGCCTGAGCTGCCTGGGTTCAGATTTTTTTTAAATGATACAATCAGTCTGTTTCAAACATTCTCCCTGACCTTGAATTTCAGGTCAGAGGACTTACCTGGTTTGCCTCAGGAGGTTTGTCTTTGGATTCATTTCAAGAGAACCAAAAATATCTAGGAGATGCAAAGCATGATGGTAGGCACTGGCTCTACAAAGATGAATAGCAGCAAAGAAGGACCCTGCCCTGGAAAAATCAAGATTTATATCTTCTGTATATAAGGATGTAAACAATGACTGTTTACATGGACAGTGGGGTGGTATAAGTATGTCCTACAGAACACCAATAAGAAATACTGCAGCAGATTTGTCCAATCCAGAGAACTTAGAGTGGAAGCCAGATCTAGCTGGAGAGGACTGTTTTTTTCCAAGAAGCAAGACCATTCCAAGTTCAGGAAAGAGAACAGACCATCGCACAGACAGGCTGAGTTCAGACTCATGTGTAAAGGAGCAAGTGAGTTCTGAGTTAGAGCATGAGGCTGGAGTGAATGAGTCACACCAGCAATCCCCTGCCTGCTGCCTAGAGCACAGAAGACCTAGCACCCTCATTTATGTTCTTGTTGGACTAGAAAACCTCAACTCTAAAATGGCTTGAACTCAGGGCCCCAGGCACAGGAACTTATCCATTAATATTAATATACAATGAGATAATGGGGGCAAGTAGAGAGCTCTCACCTATAGACAGTATATTAGGGAATGGAGAGATTGTTCGGTCGTTAAGAGCACTTGCTGCCCTTCCAGAGGGACTGGGGTTGTTTCCAGCACCCAGGGTGGCTCACAATCACACCTGTAACTCCAGCTCCAAGGTCTTCTGCGACCTCCATAGGCACACACGTGACACACACGCATACATACAAATTGAAAAAAAAAAATACATTAAGTTCTTTTAAAAAGGAAGCTGCATTAAAAATCCAAAGAATCGGTTTTTTAATCATATTTTTAAAAATTGAACTTCACAGAGAGAAGAATTATTTTCAGTAAGCAAGAGATGACAGAGACATCAGAAGCACACTCTGTGGCCAAAGGCAGATCTCACATGTGCACAGGTGAAAACACGGAGAGACTCTGTCAGAAGACACAGCCCCTGCTCAAATGTACAGACGGCCCTGCAAATGCACTTGCTCACCTTCTAATCATGCCACTTGGAGTCAAACTATATTTACTTTCTGGAGCAGCCCATTTTCTGCTTCTTACTACACCAATAACTGCTTCTTGTGGGCTGGCTGTGGGTGAGCAGGGGTGGGAGCAGCTGGGAATGAACAAGAAAGCAAGATGACTAAGAAGAAGCACCCCCAAAATGGAGATTGGTGGAGCAGTCGGGCAGTGACTGGGAGAGTTAGGCATTAAAGCTGTTTATGTAACTACACCTTCTCGTCATAAAGAGGGCCTTGTGAAGTCTGCTGGTCTGTCCTTCAACTCACTGTCAGTTCTAATGAGCACTTGACCAGGGAAAACTGAGGCCAGGCTGGGAGTTTAGCAGGAACTAACCAAACCAGTTGAAACCAGTTGGGCGATTTCATTAATACTTCGTATTACATTTTCATGGAGGGCATATTATTTAACACCTACTGATCCTAAGACTGTGCTGGTGCTTGTGTGTACTGTCTTATCTAATCTGAAGAACCCAAAGAGAGGCACTACCTTAGATGAGTACACTGAGGTGCAGGGATTGAAGTATTCAATGCTAAATGTCAAACAGTTGGTAACTGTTGGCACCTGTTCCCTAGACCTGATGCCTGATATCTGTCCACATATTTGTTGCTTTTCCTTCGCCCTCAGACAACTGGTCAGCTGTGTTTTCAGCAGACACGCCCCTTAGTCATGTCCTGAGGCCCAAGCTCTGAAACGGAATTCTTCTCTCCTCTGACTTGAATGTCCTCAGATCAGTTCTTCATTTTGCTGACAATACACTTTCTCTCTGGAACAGTTTTCCCTCTGCAAGACTACCCGCACCTACTCTACTTAGAAGAGAACCCAGGCTCACTGTTAGCGTTCAATAATTTTTACAATTCCTCATAGCTGTTTCCCCTCCTCCTCCTCCTCTTCTCCCCACCCCTGTGTGGGTATGAATGGGTGTGAGTGAGTGTGTATGCCTCTGAGTGTGTGTGTGTGTGTGTGTGTGTGTGTGTGTGCATGTGTATGCATGTGTACAAGCCACGGGTCAACTTTGGGTGGCCTCTCTCTAGCCTGAAGCTTGATGGTTGGACTAAACAGGCTGCCCTAGGGACCCTCTTGCCTCCCCCTTCCCGTGCTGGGATAAGAGGCATCTGCCACCACACCTGACCTTTGGTGTGGTTTCTGTGGATAGATATCTGGTCCCCATGCTTGCATGACAAACATGTTAGCAACTGAGTCATCCTTCCAGCCCCAGGTGCCCATTTCCAATCCTTTTATTTAATACACCTTCCCTGGTCATACTTTCGGTCTTGGTCCTTCCAAAACCCCAACAGTAAGTCCAGATCAAAACTGAAACATCCTCTCTCCTTCACCTGCCAAATCTGCATTTCATTTCAGTTTCTGAAAGGTGCTTTCTTCCAAACAGAGTCCTCATGAGGAATATTTTAACTTCTCTGGATTAAGCACCTCCCCTTTCCTAGCACCTCTGCCCGGGGAACAGCATGTACCCACTGTGACCTCGTACACACTGTCTCTATTTCTGTAGCCGCTCAAGCTTTGTCCTGTGGCTTACATGCTCCAAATGCTGTTCTCCTTCCTGTACAGTTTTCCAAACTGTAAATGGTTCACAAAAAACCAAGTTCACAGTTTGACTTCAGTACAATGCTGAGAAGACAGGTGTGTTATGAAACAGCCTAAGTGGAAATGCACTATGGTCCTGAACGTAAGAAGAGAAGCTACTCCATCTGTCTAAGCAGGACAAGACAAAACAAAACAAAAATCACCTCATTACAGTACAGTGCAGTTTCAATGTTTTCACAAGAAAACTACTCCCTGGAATGAAAATTGCAAGTATATAAAATATTAAAATATATTCATAATTCACCAGAGTGTTAGTACTGTCAGCTAAGACCTATATTTATGAAAATAAAATAAAATAAAATATTACTCAAAGTATTTATCATAGAGTGTGAAAGATTAAATACATGCTAAATTCACTAGGCTTCCTGACTGATCAGTTTACATAACCCAGAAGGTGGAAAAATTTGGAATCTGAGACTAGAACAACACTGACTTATTTCCATTCAAATTATCTACAAGGGGAAAAAAATGACATTTGCAAACCTGTCTTTCCAAAGTCAGATTTTAGACCAACTGAAGGAAAATGGTGCTACATTCCAGCCTGTTATAGCCACTCAATGACCTATGTCTGTCCCTTTCTTGTCCCTCAAACATAGCACCTTAGCTGGCTGGTTCAAAGTAGATCTGAATCCACGTGGCCTGCCTTATGCCAGGCTCACAAACATGCTGGTATTATATAACACATCACAACTGCATGGCTTAGTCACAAGGTCAGCAGGCAAGGCAGCTTACGTAGCATAGAAACTCCAGGACTGCAACTGAAACAGCTGCTCAGAAGCATATGCTTTTGGGGCTCAAGAGATGGCTCTGTACTAAAGAGCACTGGCAGATGTTTCCAGAGGATCTGGGTTTGAGTATAAGCACCCACATGGCGCTGTCAACTGTCTGGCCTCTCAGGGCACCAGGACATACATGATGCATGGACATACAAGCACAGAAACACATACAGGCAAAATAACCACACACATAAAAAAGAATAAAAATATATGTTTTTTTTGAAAAGATGTAAATGCTTTTCTGAAAGTGGAAGGGAGTCTTCACCTGAGTCACTCTGTATTACACTGAGTACCTGTGTCTACTTCTGTGCACCTGGACCTGAGCCCCAGATTGACAAACCTTGCACCAGCTGCCCAAGCAAGTGGATTATAGCCTCCTCCAATGCTGGCATCTCAGATTCTGGAGGGTTTCAGAGGCCCATGGCCATCTCCTGCCCAATATCTGAGGCTGGCTATTGCCCTTGTGTCTGCCCAGAAGCCTCTGCCAACAATGGTGTAGGACCATTGCTCTCTATGGCTACATTCTCTGTGTGGTCCCATAGGTTCCATTCCCTCCAAGAGGTTAGATTATAACAGTATCAGGAACAGGACACACAGAGAGAGGTTATACTAAATATCTACCACTACATTTGTTGGGCCAAGTTATCTTCCTAGTTGGAACACTCACAGCTCTATGCTCAAGGAAGTAAGACCAAGCTTCTCCTTTAGTAAGCAGTCAAGAAATCCAGGACTCTACCTTGGGGATAACTTACGTTATAGCCAAGTCTTAAAACACAAACTGGACTAATCAGATTTCCTCTCTGGAACTCAACTAAAAATGTGAGAACACTTGAGTTGACTTGCAGCAGAAGACTGCGATGGAGATTAGCTCCCAGTGTACACATCTGAGCTATGTCACCCTGCTACAGCCTCCCTGCCACCTACTCATAGCAAAGCTCCTCTTAGACTCCTCTAGTCACTTATAGCCATGCTCCTGAGCTGAGCTAGCACCTTAGTATCTGTGATCCATCCAGGCCAAGAACTCAACCTTAAGGCATCTCATCCAGGTACATAAATGGAGAGGTAGCCCCAAGGAGGCAGAATCCTATAGTTAAGCTATGGACAAAAGACAACCCAGACCTACTACAAGCTTAAGAGAGCTCTTTGGAAAGACTCCAGCTTATGTGAGAACAATAGAGAACAAGGCGATATAGCCTAAGCATGCTTTCCTGTCTAAGCAAAAATGAATTAAAAAATTCACTTCCTTTATCTACTAGATAAAATAATAGCAACTATTGATATTCCAGGTTCAAGTCAGTCTAATACAAACTGCACACTAATGAAAAGACATTGCTCTTCTTCTTTCTATTTCAGCTTTAAATGAAGGTTGAGTTAGACTAAGATGATCTTTAAGAACTGTCCAGTTCTAGAATGTGATGGACTTCTACTCTCTGAGCAAGTAATGAACTTGTAAGTTCATTCATTTAAAAAATATTCAAGGCAAATGTGCCAGGGTTAGGAGGTGCTCGGTACAGAGCAGTGAACGAAACAGGAAGAATCAGCGGGCTCGTACATTCTGGTTTGGAAAGCAGAGGATAGGTAGTCAAAGGAAGGTAGACTGAGGTATGAAAAACATATGAGCGAAGTAGAGGGTAGAGGGGCAGCTACCTTAGAAGTTAGAAAGACTGTTGTTGTTAAGGTGACATCATCTGAGCAGAGACCTGAAGCAAGAAAGGGAACATCCTATTCAGAAACCTGGGTGAAGAGTTTCAGACAAAAAGAAGTACCACTGCTCTAAGAGGATCCTGCTGTCCTGTTCAGAAGACAGTAGGCACAGTAGTGTATATGTGTAATATAAGTACTCAAAGCCATCAGGACTTCAAGGTCACCCTAAGCTCCCCCATGAGATTCTGCTAAGATGGGCAGTGATGGTAGGAAGCAGCCAAGATTCAGCCAATCAGGTTGGATAGAAAAAAAGACTGAACCATTTCAGGCACATGACTCATACCACTGTGGCCCTGGCTTCTGCAGAGGTCCATTATTTGCCAAACAAAGAAACAAAAAGGTGAGTTCACAGCTGCAGTGTGCCATTTATCTGACTTGGAACTAAAGAGAAAACTTGGTGCAGATGTCCAAATTAGCATAAACTTCACAAAGGGATTGCTTTGGGAAACCATGTGACATCATTCCAGTCACTAAGATTTTCATCTCTAGTTAAGTAGCTTCTAACTTAGCCTAAAGGAAACAACTTGAAAGAAAGGACACAGATAAGAATACATGAACATAAGTATTATTACTAATGGGCTAAATTGCCAGCAAGCAAATAAATTAGGGTACGGAATACGTGAAGCAACCAACAAAAGTCCTTAGATGCTTGTGGGGAGATGAGATTGAAATGTTAACACGGACTGATCTCAGTGGCTATGCTCCCGGCCCTGTGTACAGACACATAGGTGTACGCGACTAAAGTCTACAAGGAAACAAAGATGTTTCCTTGAGTTCTGCTGAGGAGGCACCATCATTCTTGTTGCTCATAAAGTAACACTTGCTCAGTGACAGCCAGATTGGTTGTTCTGGTTCTACTGCTCTGTCCACTTATTGGGTAATTACAGTACCAGGTATTCGACAAGAAGGCCATAGCCATCTCTATTTCATGATCTTAGTAATGGTTGCTATAAACTTTACTTATCTGTTCTTCCTTTTCCTTTCCCTTCTCAAAAAAGATGACTCGAGACACATGCACTTCCAACCCCTGTCTCTGTTCCCCACAGCCTGACTATACACCAAGTGCCCATTAAGAATCTCTTCTCAGATCAGATATGAGGACAGACCAAACTCTGCATTAAATCATCAATACACCAACGTGATTCTCTCTCTGATCAACAATGCCAATGAGTATACCATTTAGTAGAAGGAATTTCAACACACCCTGCCATTGAACCTACTACCACCTTGACCATCACAACCAGCTCCATCACCAGAACCAGTGATCTCTTTCCCCCATTCTTGTAATATCTCACTGATAGTATCCTAGGTCTTCATAACTTAACCAAGAAAACTATTTCTCTGTTCAAACAAACAATTCTTCAGTGATACCTAGGTACTACGCAAAATATCCCTATCTGCTATTCCTTGTTTAAGAAACCACATGAAGGCATATGTGTGGTTTGAAGATGCTTGGCTCATGGGAAATGGCACTCTTAGGAGGTGTGGCCTTGTTAGAATAGGTGTGGCCTTGTTGGAGGAAATGTGTCTCTGAGCTGGTGGGCTTTGAGGGCCTCTACTGCTCAAGCTCTGCCCAGTGTGTCCTTGTGGGGGTGGGCTTTGAGGTCCTATGCTCAACCTCTGCCCAGTGTTGAGGAGAGTGCCTTCATGGCTGCCTACAGAAGACAGTCCTCTCCTGGCTGCCTTCAGATCAAGATGTAGAACTCTTGGCTCCTTCTCCAGCACCATGTCTGTCCATGCTGCCATGCTTCCTACCATGATAATAATGGACTGAACCTCTGTAACTGTAAGCCAGCCCCAATTAAATGTTATCCTTTATAAGAACTATCTTGGTCATGGTGTCTGTTCACAGCAATGGAAACTTAACTAAGACAGCATAATCATTATCCTCATTTTTTGATGAAATTTGGGAAGATAAATAATTTTCTATCAAGGTATGGAACAGGAATTCCCTGTAGGTGGTCTGTAGCTCATATTTGAGAACACAAGTTACTCAGCTGATTTAAGATCAAGGCTCATGACTTCACTCAGCCTTAAAGACTCAGTCTTAAAGACTATCTTGAACATGCCCATCTCTGTGACATCCTTCTTTCTTTTTTTTTTTTTTAAAAAAGATTTATTTATTTTATATATGTGAATACACTGTAGTTGTCTTCAGACACACCAGAAGAGGGCATCGGATCCCATTACAGATGCTTGTAAGCCACCATGTGGTTGCTGGGAATTGAACTCAGGACCTCTGGATGAGCAGTCAGTGCTCTTAACATCTGAGCCATCTCTCTAGTCCAACATTCTTATTTCTAAATGAGACTAATACAATGCAATTAAGAACTATGGACTTATAGCTAGTTACACTGGCATGAGCCTGTAATCAAAGTACCTAAAGAGTTCAAGGTAAACCTCAGACACATATAAAGTTTAAGGCCAGAATGGGCTACATGAGACTTTGTCTCAAACATTCCCCTCCCCCAGATGGGGGAGATGCCGGAGATGTAGCTCCTCTGGTAGAATCTTTCCTAGCATGCATGAAGCCCTAGATTACATCATCAGCATGACATTTGTAATTCCCAGCACCTGGGAGGTAGAGCAGGAGACCCAGAAGTTCAAGGTTAGCTACATAGCATACTTTAAGTCTAATCTAGCATCATGAGATTCTCTCTGGTGGAGGAAAGAAGGAAAGCCTTTCACGTCAAAGAGCAGGCTGTTTTAGCTCAAATCCCAGTCTTACCTATGGCCTTTGACAAACCACTCTCTTCTGAACTTATTTCTGCTTCTATACTATGGGAATAATATGGTGTTGTGGTGATTTGAATGAAAATGCCCCCCCACAAGCTCATATGCTTAATTTTTAGTACCCATTTAATGGAACTGTTTAGAAAGGATTAAAAGGATTGGCCCTGTTAAAGTAGGTGTGGCCTTGAGGTGTTCCACTGGGCATGGGCTTTGAGGTTCTGGAAGCCCACATTAGGCCCAGTTCTCAATGCCTGCTGCTTGCAGATCAGATATAAGCTCTTAGCTACTACTCTAGTGCCATGCTTGCCTTCCTGCCTCTATGCTCCCTGCCATGATGATCATGGACAAACCCTTTGAGACCGTAAGCAAGCCCCCAATCAAATGCTTTATAGAAGTTGCTTTGGCCATGGTGTCTCCTCACAGCAATGGAACAGTAAATAAGATAGGTGCCTACCTTGAAAAACTGGGATGATAAAATGAGATTAAGAATAAAAGGTAATGACTTATTGCCTGGATCACCATAAATAGCCAACCTAAATGAAAATAAAACTGATCACACTGTCTCCTGGCATTTTCTGCCTTTTCTTTTTCTACCTATCTCCAGAGATCGGGATTTTACATATCCCATAGCAATCTCTTCTGAATGCCTAATCTTGCTCCCTTGATATGGATTACAAATTGGTCCATGGAAAAAGAAATATCATCATTTATAATACCATGCTATAAACACAGAATTTACTCCTCTGAATCCTCATTAAAGCGCCATGAAATAGATATTATTTTATTCCTTCTTTGTTGGTGATATGACTAAGGCACAGAAAGGTTAGCGAACTGTCTTAGTCAGGGTTTCTACTCCTGCACAAACATCATGACCAAGATGCAAGTTGGGGAGGAAAGGGTTTATTGAGCTTACACTTCCATGCTGCTGTCCATCACCAGAGGAAGTCAGGACTGAAACTCAAGCTGGTCAGGAAGCAGGAGCTGATGCAGAGGCCATGGAGGGATGTTTCTTACTGGCTTGCTTGCTTCTCTTGGCTTGCTCAGCTGGCTTTCTTACAGAGTCCAAGACTACCAGCCCACAGATGGTACCACCCACAAGAGGCCCTCCCCCCAAACACTAATTGAGAAAATGCCTTACAGCTGGATCTCATGGAGGCATTTTCTCAACTGAAACTCCTTTCTCTGTGATAACTCGAGCTTGTGTCAAATTGACACAAAACCAGCCAGTACAAGAACCAACTTATGGCCTAGCCATACAATACACGAAGGCCATAAGTCCAGTGCCAGGATTTAAGCTTTAGCATCCAAAGCTTTACATTTATATCTTTGAGTGCCTTGAAGAAAGTGCAGCCATTTAAAATCACCAACGGTATCTTCTCTAGATCCCTCACAAGACCTAATACAGACTCCTTCAGAGCCTCCTGGGCACAAACATCTATACTCTGTATTCTGTTTGTACCAGGGTGGTATCCCTTACCAATCCCTTGTTTTCCCTCCCTCCCTTTGCCCTCCCCTCTTTCTTTTCTATTGTGGTACAGGCCTCCTGCGCTAGGCAAAGGCCATGCTCTCAGTTTAATCCCAGCCCTTTTCGTCTATCTTATTTTGAGACAGAATCAAACTTGAATTTGCAAATCCTCTTCCTAGAGGCTCCTCCGTAGCTATGATTACAGACCTGTGTCACCAGGCTTGGCTCACCAGGGGGCTCCAGACTAGCCAAGGCTACACATTGTCTGTCTCAAAAAATCAAAACCAACCAAACAAAAACACATAAAGAAAAGTATTGGTAATTTTACTGGCACTGCAAAAAACATTAAATATCACTGAAAAGTAAATAATAAATGGGTAGAAGTATTTCAAACATAGTTCAAAGTACTTAAAAGAAAAACAATATGGGTTTCTGATAGAGTGCTTGCCAGAATCCATAGAACCCCGGGCAACCCTGGGCTTGACCTCAGAAGCCTAAGGTTGGTGATTCATGTCTGTAGTTGAAGGTTATTCAAGCCCAACTTGGGCTACTTCAGACTATCTAAAGGACAAAAGGCATTCATATATAAGAAGTTTTTATAAAAAAACTCAAATACCTAAAAGATATCAGAAAAAGTATTTGTCTAGCAAAAGAAAATCAATGCGACAGTAAAGAAGGTTAAAAAACGATTCCAAGTGTTGTTTTTAGTCAAAAAATTGGCAAAAATTGAAATGGAATAATTTCCCTAGACTCTCAGCAAGACTGAGTTTTATAACCCAAGTACTGAGATGGGAACAGGAATCTCCCCTAGGAGGAAAATACAGACCTGTCAGTCAGCACTGTTGCCCAGTGTACAGAGAAGACCCTGGTTACATCCTCTGCACCTCTCCCCTTGCAAAGAAATTCAGAAAGGAAAAAAAAAAAAGATAAAAACATAACACTAACTAAAGCATAACTTATGAGAGAAAATAGCTCTAATATCCACAGACTTGAATAAATAAACTATGCCCATTAATGGTAAAGTAGGTCTGCTACAGAAAGATGCTAACACTGTTAGGGGAAATATAGACTAAAACAGTATACATTATATGTAAACACATATGTAAAACTTAAAATTTCATACAGATCTACACATTATAGGGAGGACATTTAGCAGAATGAGTAGTCCTCACAGACATGTGCTTGGAATGATTATTTGAATGTTACCATGTATATAATTGATTTCCTTTTATTTCTCCAATGACCACCTGACAACTTTATACAAGAGTGGTTTTCTGACGTCTTCTCAGTATGACTGCTTTTGTAACTATTACTCTTAGACACACTTTTCATGTATGTCATTTTATAAAGTGTATGACATATGTCACAATGTGATAAACACATTCATTCATTCGTTGGTAAAATGCTGGGTCACAGTATGTCCCACCACACCTGACCTGAAAAGATCTTTACATATTCAACTTTACATAGTGTAGTTCATGTATCACAAGGTAGGGAACACATTCTTCTACTGAAATAATCAGTATCATGATTTTTATCTCTTCTGATGAACATAAGCTTAATTTCAAAATGTCAAAATGTTCTGAGCCAGATATTGTTGTATGCCTATAATCCTAGCATCTGAGAGGCTGAGGCAAAGGTACGCTGAGTATTCCGCCAGCCTGTACTACAAAGCGAAGTAGGCCCTGTCTTAAAATAAAAAATTAACAGAAGCTATTAAAAGCAACAAGTAACCCTTTAGTGGCTAACTTCTTTTCTTGGGTTATAGATGGAGGAGATGGCTAAATGAGCAGAAAACCTAATGAACTGAGCATAGCAGGAAGCCAGTGGCTTCCCTAGCTTAAGCTCAAGTTTGACTCCTGCCCAGGGCACAAGAAAGAGAAGGATGCTGACTTCCTCCTTTCATGACAAGGAATGTTACACAGATAATGTATCACAAGTCATTTTCCAAGATGAATGGCACCCCTGAAACACAGGCTGCAGAACATAACAGAGGAAAGAGAAAGCATTCTTTTCAAAGAACGCTATTATATGATGCTAAGAACACCCAAACTGAGCATCAGCACAGACGGCCCTGGATTCTTCAACAATAATCTCGGAACACAAGACAAGAGATTTGTCAGAGCTTAGTGGGAGAACCTCCCACAAGTAAAGAGAAGCCGGATGCTGTGGAGGCTCTTTTGCTAGTTAGTTCTCCACCTCCCGACAGGCCAGGCCACTTAGCACTCAGCTGCAGATAATGGGCATACTGCACAAAGTCATTCTTTAGGCACTAGCTTTCCCAGGCCCCAGGTTTGTGAGATCTATTTAAAAATAAAAACTCACACAGAGATAGGAATACACATAAAACTAACTTTTACATTTTACCATTGCTGGCGTCCCTCAAAACCTTAGTAAACTATAAACTTAGCAAAAAGCTCCTCTATAACAGATTCAAAACAATCTCATGTTAATAAAATCAGGGTCATCAAATGGTACACTCCTCAGGAAGTGTCTCCAAGTGAAACTCATCCATGAGGATGATCATTGTTATTTTACTTAGGGAAATAGGGCCAATGGCTATTTCAAGACTTGTAAGACTGTCTTCTTTGGAACTGTCTGGCGTCTGACAGACAGAGGGACATCTTGGGTCCATTACCTTTGGGAGGGAAATACGACTTGCTCTCAGCTTTATGAGGCCAGTCCACCACGAGAGGTCCAAACCTGCGAAAGCTGGCAGTGATCTCATCTACAAAACAAAGAAGGGATTTAGTAAAGGGGGGAAACTGCACTCATGAGAAACATAAAATATATCTTTTCATTACAAAATGTTTTAAGGGATCCCCCCACCCCGCTTTTTGCATTTATTTTCTTTTGAGGGCTTTTCTAAAGTCTCTCTCAGAAGTAAAATCTGCAAAGTAAAATACTATTGCTAGGGCGTGTATTTGGTTATTAGCGTCTAATCATGAAAAGTACGTTTCTAACTCTAGTTCCTTTCCTCTTACTGCCAATAAACTTAAAAAACTTGGAAGAAAAATATAGTTCTAGCTAAGGTGATCTTTATGTCAAGTAAAACAGATTTCCAAAACTGAGAATGTTTCTGTATTTTTAGGGGAAAAAAAAAGGTAAAGATGCAGAAGATGTTTCAAATATAATTTCACGGAGAGAAGAGATGGCTTGGTGCATAAAGGCCTTGCCATGAAGCCTAACAACCTGAGTTCAATCCTGGGACTCACATGGGGGCAAGAAACTCTTACAAATCGTCCTTTGCCCTCCATGTGGTGTGGCATATGCAGATACCCCAGATTAATAAATGTAAACTGAAAAGTATATTCATATAATGTCATCTGCATGGACTCTCTAGGGTTATTTTAGAAACAAATGATTCTATTGATAAGGAATAAGCATAACAAAGTAGATAGCTCTGGTGACATGAAAGGGTTAAAACTGATTGTCTCTCTTGTGTCTCCAAACTCCCCTTCTTTACTAAGATGTACACAAAGGCTGCAGCTCAATTACTTTATCTTCTTTTGACTGGAAGGAGAACATTGTGACCTTGTAACTCCTTGAGTGTAGGTTGTCATTTCCTCAGCAATGATAGACATTTACCTTAAAGAAAATCTAACTGACAAACAATATCACACAGATATGAGGGTATTAGAGGAAAATGAAGTTCTGGCCACCTACGACTTTAATGTAGTGAGTCTGAGATAGCACATCCAAAGCCTATGAGAACTACAATAGTTTAAGTTAGCTTTGTCATAGTTGAATTTCATTATGCATTCAACATGTGTTTACTGATGCTGACTTGGAGAAGAGTCAGGGTAGGGTGACACAATGCACAAAAGTCCAGCTCTTGTGAAGTTGTTAATGAATGATGTGGTACCTTCATCGATGTCAGGAGGAAGGCCTCCAACAAACACCTTTCTAGAGTAGCGTTCCACTCGTTCCCCATTTTGACATCGAGTGGGAGAACTTAAGCCAGATGATAAGGCCTGATCACCATGGCTGTCATCCAAGAAGGCGTCTTCAAAGGGAAAGAGAGAAGACCGACCTGAAACAAAGTAGCAGTTTCTATAATCAGAATGGTTTTCCTAGAAAACAATGCTGTATCAGAAGCCCATTGTACCAACTGAAGCATATAGAACACACTATCCTGAGGCATGGCTTTTCCAATTGAAAACTTAACTGAAGATCACCAAGTACAGCCATGTTTACATACAACACTGAAATGACTGGAATAATATCTAAGAACAAAGCATCAAAACTACATCTGTTTTCCTTGATCAAAAAGATCCCTGTATTATACTCACAGTCCACATTGCAGCTAGTAAGTACATGCCCTTAACAAAGAGGCCCTCTCACGGCTAGCTGAAGAGCTGCTGGCAGTGGCTGCATGGGGAGGGAGAATTGTTTTTCTTTGGGGAAGTGTCCATTGGTAGGTGGACGGACCCCACACCCAATGAAAGTGGTCAGCACTAGTTGGATTCTGACTTATTGAGGGGAAAAAGCCTATATAGAGTTGGGAGGTGCATGTGTTGGGGGTCTGGAGGAGAAGGGGGTAGGATTACATATTATGCTAGTAAAAGAATGTAACCAGAGTGATGTCTTTAACCCCAGCACTTGGGAGGCAGAGGCAGATGGATCTCTGTGATTTGAGCCACACACAGAGAAACCCTGTCTCATAAAACCAAAAAAAGGAGAATGTACCCATAAGTTATTTTTTCCTTTCTTTAATCATCTTTTGAAAGTACATAGGACAAGCAAATAAATACTGCTCCACAATCTTTATCTGCTCTTGATGGTGACCTCAGGGTTTTACTTGTAAAGGCTGGCCCTGACGACAGAAGGTAATTTTGTCTCTTTAATAGCAGAGCCAATGATAGTTTTCCTGGCATCAAACGGACTCCAATTTGAAAATAAGCACATGTAACAATATTGGACAGAGTATGTAAATGAAAACGCTAAATCAAGATGTAATAGCATAGTGTGGGTGTGGCTATGACATAGTAACATTATTACTCCAGACTCTATTTTAAATCTCTCTCTTACACACAAAATACAGATGATGGTGGCTCATGGATTTAATACCAGCACTTCAGAAGTCAGAAGCATGAGGATCTCTGTGAGTTCAAGGCCACCCTGGTCTACACAGTGAGTTCCTCTTGAGCCAGGGATATAGTGATATCATCTCTCAGGAAAACAAACAAACAACAGCAACAACGAAATCCCTATAGAATTATTCTTTTGTTTGTTTGTTTGTTTTTGTGACAAGGTCTTTCTGTGTAGCCCTGGCTATTGTGGAATTCAATATGTAAACCAGACTGGCTTCAAATTCACAGAGATCTGACTGCTTCTGTCTCCCACTTGCTAGGATTAAAGGTGTGTGCCACCATGACTAGAAATTATTTTCAATTTGGCATTCCAAAATAAAGCCAAAAATTACAAAATAATTTTTCTTGTTTTGAGTCTGTGAGCTCCTGGTAAAACCTGCAGCCAGTTTCTACTGTCTGAGGGAAGGTGGGAAGGAGGAACAGGGAAGAGAGAATAGACAAGGAAACGGGTGAGGGAAGAGGAAGAGGAAGGACAGCAAAAGAACGAAGAGCTGGAGGGAGGAGAAGGGGGAGAGGCAGAAGGGGGAGAAGGGGAAGAGGTGGAAGGGGGAGAAGGGGGAGAGATGGAG
Source organism: Rhynchomys soricoides (assembly GCA_019843965.1). Lineage (NCBI taxonomy): Eukaryota > Metazoa > Chordata > Mammalia > Rodentia > Muridae > Rhynchomys > Rhynchomys soricoides. The sequence continues at coordinate 6,225,322 of JADRCH010000142.1, read as the reverse complement.
GGAGGAGAAGGGGGAAAGGCGGAGGGGGGAGAAGGGGAAGTGGAGGGGGGAGAAGGGGAAGAAATGGAGCAGCAGCAGGAAAAACAAAGGAAAGTGGAAAAGTCCAACTTTGAGAAAAATCCACACGTGTTCAGGGGAGCAAGCACACACAAGTGCCCTCCTACCTACTCAACCTCTTCCCTGATTTCCTGAAACCCAGGTTTTGACCCACTATAGCCACCATTCAAGAGCAACATAAACATCCTAGAAAAATCCGCAAACATTTCTTCTGCCAAAAAGTAAAAGCCCTGCTAACAAGCAGCCCAGTGGTATAAGCCAGGTACTGATTTGAAGCTTGGAGTCAGCAAAGGCCAAGGGTGGGGATAGTGAGACCCTGAAGAGGTCTTATTCATTCTTTCCAGAAAGGTTACAAAGACAAAGAGTTTGTCTCTCTGTGCCTCCTATCTTTACAGCAGGTAGGAACGAACAATAGTAGTAAATTCTCATCCCTTGACAACTGTTTTGATCACAGGGAGTAAAAGAAACAGATGTGCAACAACCGCAGGCAAAGCGAGCTTCCCATAGGCATTTTCTAACAGCAGCACAGTCCACACTCAGGGTCAAATCAGCAACCCCACAGAACACCTATTCCTACCTCTTAATTCCAACTCAAGAAACACGAGATGTGCAAAGACAAAGGCTGAGAAGAGGCAGAAATGAGATGAAACGAATGAAATGTGTTAGGCTCCACCTCGTGAGAAAGCAAAATGTGGCTCTGCAATAAAGAATTAACTTACTCCCAGCACTATCCACAACTAAGATAACAGAAGCCCTTAACATACAGCACTCAGTGGGAAATACTGAGGGAAACATGTATCCCCTTTACAAGATCATCAAAGTACGTCCTGACAAAGGAGTCTGTCTAATGAGGGGCAGCAGTAAGTACTTGGAAACTAGGAAATAGCAGGTAATGAGAAAAGCCAAACGACACATTGTGTCCCTCCTGTGGTTTGCAGGTGGACAATCTTCAGCAAAATCTTGTGGAGTGGGAATTTGAGTAAAATAACTAAAAGCTGTCACATAAACTCCTGATCTTCCACCTAAATCTGCTTCTCTCCAGCATTCCTTAAATGTCAATATAAAGACCACCTGGGAGATGGCTCAGTGAGTAAAATGCATACCATACAAATATAGGAACCAAAGTCAGAGCCCCAGCACCTATATAGATGCCTGGTGGAAATGGTGGCCACCTGTAATCCTAACCCTTAGGAGGCAGAGACAAGGGATCACTAGAGCAAGCTGGCCAGCTAGACTAGCACAGTCAGGAAGCTCTGGCTCAAGTGAGAGACCCTGCCTAAATATGGACAGTTCACAGTAGAGAAGCATCAAAGAAGACATCAACCCCTGACTTCCATGAACCTGCACACATGTACACACACCCACACACATGTGGGCTCACACCCTGCACTTTACAAACACAGCAAACCCAAAGGCCTTTTATATATACCCGATTCAATCCGGAAATTTAGTAGAGAGCCTTCATATCTGGTCTCTCCCAGCCAGCCCATCCCCCCCCCCCATCTAAATCAATATCTCAATAAATTCAACCAACTCAGGCTTCAAAACATACTTTTATGGTAAGTCCTGGCACCACTAGTCCTAACACCCCAATCCAAACCACTATCTTGTTCCTTGTCTCACAGTCTGAGTAGCAACACAAACCCCTTTCCTCACTGATTTCTACCTAGAATCCAACAATGCTTTCTTAAGAAAGGAAGGAAGACAGAAAGAAAGAAAGGGGAAGCTAAAGTAGCAATTTCCCAACATTAATCTGAACGCCACGCCCCACACCCCTGACTTCAAAAGCTTCCAATGACCTTCCACTGCCTTTTGGATCAAGTACAAAAACATCACTATGAACTACAAAGTCCTTGCTCACTTTTTTCCTGAAGCAGCTGCTGCTTCTTGCTCAGTAACCTCTCTAATCAGGGAGTCCTGTGGGTTTCCTGATTACTCCTGCCACAGGTGCCAAGGACATAGAGTTCCTGCTACCTCTTAAGCATTCCTTTCTCCAGGCATCGCTAATTCTTTTCTTTGTATGAGTGGTTTCCCTGCATGTATGTGTGTATATATCATACTTATGCCCTGGCACCCACAGAGGCCAGAATATTGCATCAGACCCCCTGGAACTATACTTAAAGATGGTTGTGAGTTACCACGTGCATGCTGGGAATCAAACCCAGGTCCTCTGGAAGAGCAGCCAGGGCCTTTAACTGCGGAGCCATCTCTCCAGCCCCATAGTTAATCCCTAATTTTTGAGGTCTCAGCCACAAAATCATTTCTTGTATGGAACGGTACTGAACCTTTAGGTCACGTGCCCTCCAATCCATGCACAAGAGCCTGTACTTCTCCCTCCAAACACTTTTCCCAGTCAACACTATAGCTTTTCTTGGGTTTGAGTATTACGTTTCCCCACCCCATTACATTATAATTTTCACTAGGATAGAGACCAAATTAATCTTAACTATTGGGACCTAAACATGTTAAATATGAGGCAACACATAAGGAAACAAAACAGTGTGTACAAAGCTGATCATGGGCGTTCATTTCAGTAATCCCAGCATTTGGGAGAATGAGGAAGGAGGATCATGAGTTCAAGGCTAGCCTGGACTACTTTAGTGAATTCCAGGCCAGCCTGGACTACAGCATAAGACTCTGCAAGCCTCTGAGCATATTCACTGTGTATAGTAAAGGAGTCTGAGAACATGAGAAATGTGGCCATCCGCTAGGAAGGAGGGGTCTTAACTATTATTGCTTTCACCCAGGCAAGCATTATATTACAGGAGCCAATTTTCCCCTTTCCAAATCTAATATTGCTCTTTTCTTCTTCTTTTATTTTTTTTTAATTTAAAGACAGGGTTTGATACACTTTAGGCTGGCCTCAAACTCTATGTATCTGAGGATGATCTTAAACTTCTTAAAACAATTATTTACTTACTTATTTATTTATTTATTTATTTATTGTATGTCAGACACACCAGAAGAAGACATCAGATCCCATTACAGATGGTTGTGAGCCACCATGTGGTTGCTGGGAATTGAACGCAGGACCTCTGGAAGAGCAGTCAGTGCGACTCTTAACTGCTGAGCCATCTCTCCAGTCACAATCTTAAACTTTTAAAAGTTTATTTTTAATATGTGTGGGTGTTTAGCCTGCATGTATGTCTATATACCATATGAATACCTGATACTCTCAGAGGCCAGAAAGGCCGTCAAATCCCCCGGGAACTAGAGTTATAGATGGTTGTGAGTATCCTGTGGATAATGGGAATCTAACCTAAGTTCTCTGGACCAATGAGCCACCTCCCTAGCTTTGACCTTGAACTTCTGCTCCTCTGTCCCTATCTCCCAGGTGCTAGGACGCACTGCCACACTTGCTTTTCTGTAGTCTTGGGGACTGCCCCAAGTCTCCATGTGTGCTAAGCAAACACTACCAACTGAGCCACATCCTCATAAAACGTTTACACACAGGCCCTGGAAACTATCACACTCACATCAACTCCATTTTTTAATTTAAAAATTTACCTATTTATTTTGTCTTCCCAGAATCACTTCTCTAAGCTACCCCTGACTATGCTATGTCCCAGACCCTACAAAAGCTTCCATCATCTCTACTGGCAATTTGAACCCAGGGAGTAGAACGTTGAGATTGTGAATAAATCAGTGACTACCCAGATGGGCAATGAGGAAATCTTTAACCAGAGCAGTGAAAAAGTCACAGACATTTGAGACATTCTTGAACAAATAAAACCTTGTTTCTCATGATCAACATAACAGCTTCCCAAGAGAAAAATAAAAGCAAGAGTTGTAAAACTCTGGAGAGTTTTCAACATCAGTCACGGGGAGTTAGGACACTTCCTAAGGCTTCCAAACAAGGCCATCTTAGTAGTTGTATTAGAGTGCTACAGGCCTTAGCAGTGAAGGCAGCCTCGGGAACGAAACTGCAAATGGTGAACACACAGATGATGATTCTCTAACTGCCAGTGGGAACTAAGAATACGGGTTCCAGAACCCAATCCTCAAATCCACTAATCTGAATCTGTGGAGGTCAGGCTTCAAAACCTGCACCCCCAATCCTAGTGATTCCTCTGCAAAGTTTAAGAACCACTGAAACCATATCTGTCTGCAGCAGGGGGCCACTAAGAGAGATCTGTATGAAACGCCTGAGTTAGGGAAAGTATACCTCATGACTGGGATATGAGCCCTCTAGTCAGCTTTACTGTGACATGACTGCCTGCTGCCTGACAGGTGAGAAATCTGCTACAGGACGCACTTGAAAGACACAACTTGCGAGGAACATGGAGGATTAAAGGTATGGTTCAGTGGCAGAGTACTTGCTTAGTTTGCATAAGGTACCCAGGTTCAAGACCCAGCAGAAAAAAAAGATTGTCAGCCTAGTTTACATAGAGAGCTCTAGGACAGCCAGGACCACATTGTGTCTCAAAGAAAGAAAGGAGGGAGGGAGGGAGCACTCCTGTGGGCTAGAGTCACCCCACGCTGTGACAGCTGTCTATTTCCTTCTGCTCTGCTTGTGACTAGAACAAGCGACTGACAGACTGTTTACTTATTTACTTTATAATGTATATGTCTGCGTGTCTCTCTGTGTGTTTGCCCTGTGTGCGCAGGTGCCTATGGATGCTAGATCCCCTGGAGCTGGAGTCACATGGCAGGTTGTGGGTGCTGAAAACACAACTTCAGGCCTTTGCTCTGAATGTTGTTTTGTTATTGTGGAGGGTGATTCCGGAACAGGCCAGTGATGCTTTCACTGCTGAAGACTCTCATCAGGGTAAGTTAGTGTAGTGGTATTCTGAGCAGTCCAGTGAACCCTTGTATTATCAATGCAGTCATTTGGTTGGCATATATCCATGCTCAAAACAAATTGTCCCAGATGGGCTGTTTGGCACATGCCTGAAATCTCAGCATTTGGGAGGCTGAGTAGGAGGATCTCATGTCTGAGGCCACCCTGGTCTGCAGAGTATACCCAAACCTAACCAGGACAGTAAGCCCCTTCCTTAAATGTGAGCAATAGTGATTGGGTCTGGGATGTGCTAGGGATGGACTATATGAGAAACTGTCGAAAAAAAGGGCTATTCTTAGGGAAAATACTAAATTTTAGTTCCTGGACATGTAATTAGCAACTGAAATCTTATGAAGCTGCACGTAAGCCATCCTACAGTCCTGCCTCACTACCTAGCACTCTTCTGAAACACTCCTTTTCTTTAAGAAAAATATTCCCAACACCAAAATGCTTTAAACAATCCACATTATATCCTAAAAGACTTATACTCCTATGTGAAGATAATATAAATCTGAATTAGAACCTCAAGATACTTCCACAGAAAATGTATATACAATATTCCAACAGAAGAAAAAGAGAAGACTCCTTGACTGTTCTAACTTGGCCACGTGGGTTCCATCTGTTCCTGGCATGGTCTCTTAGTTACTGTTCAGAATGCACTGTCTGATCCATAAGTCCATGAATAATATTTGAAAGTGACAATGACCAGAAGCTAAAAGACCTACAGAAGCAAAGTGCCAGTAAGCAAGGCAAAGTTCAAGACTGTCCTCACAACAAATGATGGGAAAACCAGAGTACTATCCATGCTGTGCTTCTAAATACATTCAAACAGCTCTTGCTGAAACCCCTGCTAGACAGCAGCTGTCCAGGGCATTTCTGATCCAACAATTCCACTCTCAGATCCTTTTGGCTCCGTCTTGCAAACAGCTCAGAAATCAGCTTAGGAATTTAATAAAAATGGATGATGAGAAATACTTCCTAAAACTAAAATATCTCCGAATTGAAATAGTTTTCAGCTTAATCTCCAGTCTTCAACTTTGGAGAGGACAGATCACCTGTCTAGGTCTTACTTCATAATGTAGTAAGAGACTCTCTCTCTCTTTTTTTTTCCGAGACAGGGTTTCTCTGTGTAGCCTTGGCTGTCCTGGAATTCACTCTGTAGACCAGGCTGGCCTCAAACTCAGAAATCCTCCTGTCTCTGTCTCTGCCTCCCAAGTGCTGGGATTAAAGGTGTGAGCCACCCTGCCCAGTGTAAGAGACTCTCTTATTGAGCATTTTGTTTGTTTGCTTCTTTGTTTTTACACAGGCCTCACTATGTAGCCCAGGGTGGCCTCAAGACTCTTGAGCCTGCTGTCTAAGCATCTCCGCATCAGTGTGGGGATAACAAGCACATGCCACCATGCCAAGCACAGAACTCTTACATAATAAAAACAAATTTTACTTTATATTAAAAAGTGGTATAATCTGAGACATCATAGGCTTACAAGCAAATTCTTATTAAATAATTTTTTGAGGCAGTAGCTTATTATATAGCCCTTGCTGGCCTGAAACGAACTATATAGTCCAGGCGGTCCTCAAACTCACAGAGGTCTGCCCGCCTCTGCCTCTGCTTCCCACGTTAGGATTAAAGATGTGTGCCACCACATCCAGTTACAAGTAAACTCTCAATATCTACCCTAAATTCCTGCTTCCCACTACCATTTCAAGTCATGGCATTACCATTCACCCCACAGCTTCTGCCAGAACCCAAACATCACCAAGGTCGCCTCAGAGTGACTGTTGAGTTCAATCCATCTGTGCGATGCTGTTCTCTCGATTCTGTTGTCTTCTCTCTAGGATACATCACTGTCAATGACTCTACAACCTCATTGCCACCATACTAACCTAAGTTCTACCATTTCTTGTTATCTTGGCATCTTCTAACTAGGCAACCCACTTTTCTTTCCATTCCTCTCCAAGTAGCAGAGCGGTGTTTTTGAAACATAAATTTAATCACTAGGCCCTGCAATGATCTCCTTCCATACTTGGACCAAGCTCAAAATCCCTACAAGAAGTAAAAGCAGGCCCTCCAGACTCCTCCTAACCCTCATCAGTTTCAACCATTTCCTTGCCTCGAGTCCTCTTATATTTTTGGTTGTGAGCCTAGTCTTTAACAGCTGAGCCAGCTCTCCAGCACCTCCCACCCCCTTTAAAAATTTATTTATTTTATGTATATGAGTATGCTATCTTCATGCACACCAGAAGAAGACATGGGATCTCAGGACAGATGGTTGTGAGCCACCATGTGGTTGCTGGGAATTGAACTCAGGGCCTCTGGAAGAGCAGCCGGTGCTCTTAATGGCTGAGCCATCTCTCCAGCCTGTCCCAAGTCTTCTTAAAGGCAATAGTCTTACTGAAATTTAATTCACATGTCATATACCTCATGCATTTAACCAATTAGAAGTCACATCCTATCCTCCTTCAACCACTGAGTTCTAGGCCATCACTCTTCTTTGTGCCTCAGTAGATTTTCTTCTGCAGTTTCAGATGAGTGGAATGCTGTGTGGCTGACATCCTTTCTGGGCATAAAATATTTTCAAGATTTTCAAGATGTTGTATTACTACTTTGCATCAAATCTTTTACATAAGCCATTTCCCCCACCTTTCCTTTTTTTATGCATTTATTTTTATGAATGAGTGCTTTACCTGATTGTATATATGGGCAAAGAATGCATGACTAGTGCCTGCAGAGGCCAGAGGAGAAGTCATTAAACTCTTCCATATTTTTATAAGTTTGAAAGTTTCCATAACTAAAAAAATTAAAAGCCATGCATGGTGGTATATGCCTGCAATCCTAATACGCTAGGTAAGACACTGGAGACTGGGGAATCCTAAGTTCAAAGCCAGCCTAGAACAGACAGTGAGACCCTATCTCAACAAACAAAACCCCAGATATCTCCTCATCTTTTTGTGCTTCACTTGGAATATCATCTGACCTCTCCATCACTGAGATAGGCCATCTCCCATTCTTTCCTTCCTTGTACTTAAAAACAGGTAGAGACAATGGAAGAGTTAGTGTTTCCTGTGCCTCAGACTGGCCTGGAATTCACTATGTAGCCAAGGCTGGCCTTAAACTCCTAATCCTCCTGCCTCTACCTGCCAAGTTCTTTAGTTACAATCCTACAGCACCATGGATGGTCTTTCTAAAACACTTTACTTTCATTACTGTGTTCTGTAGGCTCATGGGTGATGGTGCACATGTGGAAGTTGGGGACAATTCAATGTGGCTGGTTCTTTTTACATCTTTATGTGGGGTCTGGAAATTGAACCCAGGTCACCAGACTTATTCAGCAAGCATCTTTACCCATTGGGCCACCTCACTAGTCCCTGGATTTTATCAAATGGATAAAAATATTTGTCTCATTCAATATTTGTCTCATTTATTTACTGTCTTTGTCCTATCTAGAGCAAATTCCAAGCAAAGTAAGAGCCTGTATCTGGAGTCCCCGATGGGGGAGGCATGCAAACACTTAGTGACCACAATGGACAGAGGCACAGAACTCCATTTTCATTCTTCCTCTGCTTCCTCCCACACCAATTTCTCACCACAGTGAAAATCAAGTGATCTGACCCCTCTCCCTCTCTTTCCTGTTCATATTTTTCCATTACTACACTGACCAATAACGTTCAAGAGATTATAATCACAAACATTAAATTCTTCAAGCCATGTCTGTTTCACCCTAGAATGATTTATTTATGTCTTTCAATAAACAAGCTCACAGAGCTCAGTTTGCATTAGCATAGTGCCAGGCTTGTACCATGATTTCACCAGCACAGCAGGAAACCCCTCTCATAGCTGGTTTTCCACAGAAAGATGCCCTCAACTCAAGAACACATATTTGCTTTATTAAACCTTAGAACTTTTTAATTAAGTTAATTAATTATTAGGTCATTCATTAGAGTACATATGTGTTTATGGCCTAAATATGTATAATAATAACTCCAACAGTTTTTTACATTTGCTCACTTACACTGTTCAAATAGAAACTTATGGATTTCCCTTGCTGCTACATAACTAAAAAGTTCTGTTAAACATCAAGAACACTGGTGTAGAGCTGGAGGTACAGCTCAATGGTAGAACACATGATTTTTTTTTTTTTTTTCCCCAAGACAGGGTTTCTCTGTGTAGCCCTGGCTGTCCTGGAACTCACTCTGTAAAACCAAGCTGGCCTCGAACTCAGAAATCTGCCTGTCTTTGCCTCCCAAGTGCTGGGATTAAAGGCGTGAGCCACCACTGCTCTGCAGAACACATGATTATCATGCATATCAACCCAACAGCGCACACACACACACACACACACACACACCACTGGCACGATTAAGCATCTTGTAGACAGATGTCTTCATGAACCCACAAGAACTCATGTTCATGTGAAATCTAAAATTACAATACATAGTAAATGTGTAAGCAGCAAGCAAGGTAGCACCTGCCTGCAAGCCCAGCTCTGGAGAAACTAAAGGTAGAAGCATTGTCACGAGTGTGAAGAAACCTCTATACTGTGCATAGTGGGCTACAGGGGTGACACACAGAGACCTTATTAAAATGGAGGAGGAGGAGGAGCAGGAGGAGGAGGAGCAGGAGGAGGAGGAGGAGGAATAAGGAAGGAAGCAGGAAAAGAGAAGCGTGTAAGCAAAGATCTTACATGGCACCACCTAGCAGACTAGTTTCCAGCAAGGTTGAGCACACCTTACACTTGTTAGAGGAAGAATATTCCTGAAGTATAATGTTAGGATCCTTTGATGTAGCAGACACCAATGTCCGCAGTAACAAAATAAAAATGGGTACTCATGAAAAGACTGACTCATTTCCAGCCTTCTTTCACACACAATTCTCCACCCCACCATTACCCCTAGTGTTAAGGATTAAAGCCAGGACCTCAGAAATGATAGGGAAGGGCTCTAAGGCTGAGATACAGCCCCACCTGATGCTTCCTGTCCTCGACACCCTCCTCATCCAGCTCCAGTATATCTGAGCCCAGAGACTTGCCATTCATCACGACAGCATGGGCCATTTCACCACCAGGTTTTCCTCAAGCTGGCTCCATGCAAACTCAGGACATGACAGTCTCACTACTACCCTCTCTTAGCTGAATCACACACTAGGTGTCTTGCTTCCAGCTCTTCATCCAGTGTCCAAAGTGTTCCTGAAATTCTCCCTTTTCCAGATTTACTAGAAGATTCTGCTGGCATTTTTTTTTTAAACAAAACTCAAGTCTTTCACATATATTCCCACTGCTTCCTATTCCTAAAGAGTTCACCAACATGCACATATGACACAGAGAATAGGAGTTATAGTACAGCTCTATTCTTTTCTACTGTGCTTTGAGTTTTTCATGTATTACTGTGGGTGTGATGCGTGTGAGTGAGGAGCATGCAGTGGAAAACTCTGAGTCAGCTCTCTCCACGCACCCTTGTGAGTTCCTGAGAGCAAACGCATGCGTCAGGTGTGTGCTCAACCTGCTGAACCACCCCACTTACCCCTCAAGTTCTAGTCTTAATCAGAAGTAGAATGAAGTAGTTAATAAATATCAGTTTACTTGCTAGATTTGGGGGGGGGCAGTCTAGACACTAACTGAATCCTTACAACATGAATGAACAGCATTGCAGAAGCCTGTCAGTTGATCAGAATTACATGATATGGGGCTGGAAGGAAGAGGGTCAAACATGAAAGCACCTGCTCCATCCCACATGCCTACATCATTATATTTAAAGAAAGGGATTTTTGCCCCTTCCCTCTTAAGAGTGGAAGACTAAATAAACATGGATTAAACATTGTCACCTGGTCCCCGATTCTTCTACCCGGTACCCTTATCCCTACTTCATCTCTGACGAGCAATCTGCAGACTTAAGATAAAGAGAATCAAAATATTATAGGTAGTAGTTAGCATAGTATCTAGTACAAGAAAGATTACGGTGTTCAAAATTATTAAAGTCAAATCTTTCTTTATTTCCTCATTCATTCATTCATTCAGTTATTTGAGACTGGGTCTCATCATATAGACCATGCTGGCCTTGATTTCATAGTGAACTGCCTGCCTCTGCCTCCCAAGTGCTGGGATTCATGGTACGTGCCACTAAGCCTAGCTGTGTTGTGGATTTAAAGGGTGTTGTGGCAGATCTCTGGCTAGCCTGGTACTCACTATGTCTCACAGTCTAGTCTCAAACACGAGGCAACCTGCCTGCCTCAGCCTCCCAAGCATTAGATTACAGGCTTGTGCCACCATGTCTAGCAAATAATTTTTAATATTTTATTTTGAGATAGGAGTTCATGGTACTGCTTAGGCTGGCACAAAACTCCTAGCTCAAGTGATCCTCCTGCTTCAGCCTTCTGAGTGGCCAAGACTAAGGGTAAGTACCATTATTTCCAACTAATAACTGGAAAAATATAATGTCAAACTCTTCTGCATAAACGTATGTTAGTTCAAAATAATCCTATTCGATAAGCATTTAATATGACTATTCACAGAGAATACTGTTAAGCATAAGTCAAAATTGCCCTCAGATAACTTATCTTCAACTGAAGAATAAGAGTACAAAGAAAAGACAGGAAGAATACAAGGAAGTAGAAGCAGAGGGAAATATGTCTATAAGGCCACTGGGTAAAGACTGGCAGGGCTGCAGAGAGGGCTCAGCAGTTAAGACCACTTGCTACTCTTGCTGAGGACCTGGGTTCAGTTCCCAGCAGTTCACATATCTAACTCCAGATCCAGGGGATCAGATGCTCTCTTTTGGCTTCTGCAATCATAAGGCTGACACAAGGTGCACATGCGCGCACACACACACACGTGCACACACACACACACACAGAGGCAAAGACCCATACACATTACAAATTTAAGAAACGAAGTAATTAAAAAAGAAAGAAAAAAGGCTTGAGTTTGGCTCACACTGAGGAGGTAAGTTTCAGAAGAAAGGATGGGTAGACAGTCAGTTCTTGGCAATAAGCAGAGGACAGCAAAGCACACAGACTGATCAGAGAAAGATGCAGAGAAGAGAGGCTGCAGCTGGTAGGAGACTGAGCATGAGATCACGGGAACCCTCGGTGGGGAACAGTGATACGACAGAGTGGTGTTTCACAAAGAAGGAGCAGCAAACATGAGGCAGCTGAGATGGGAGGCAAGCCTAAGAAACCAGAGGCAAATCTCGGCAAGCAACTGATTATGCATGAGGAAAGGCAGTCCTCATGCATACCACCATGGAAAATGCTCTAGTCCCCATCCCTCCTGCATTTTCTAGCAACATGAAACAAGTATGGCATAAAATGGTATTAATATTTATTTCTAGGATTTTACTCTTTGAAATTAAAAATAAGAAAGGCAGAGATAGAAATGCCATTTAGTGATAAGTCATTGCCTGGAGTGTATGTATGAGGCATTGGCTTTGAGCTCCAACATTAAAATAAAGAAATAAACAAGAATGGCCATAAACCTGTGTTATTTATTCCTATGGATTAAAAGCAATCAAGTTCCTTTATCCTTCACCCCAAGTGCACCCCACATTCGCTTTCATTCTTTGCTGGCAGCAGTGCCCCGGGCTTCAGGAATGCTAGGCAAGCATTCTACCAACTGAGCTACTCCCCACCCCAGGACTGCAGCTTTCTTATCTGAAGGTGCTCATGTCTGAACACAGGAGGTCTCTGTCACACATGTTCTAAGAGGTGCCTGAGATTAAAAAACTATACTGAACGTAAAAACTATGTTGAATGATCAATATTTCAATGGGAAAAATATTTTTACATCTAGGTAATTTTTGCCTTTCTATATTGGTAAGATGGAGGCCAGTTTTCCCGTTCGTAAGCAGAAGAGGATAGGACTCACCGGGTGAGGCCAAGGCCAACTCGCTGAAACCAGCTAGGAGCGCGCCTCTCATTCCATGGTTATGGTAAAATTTATGGTTTAACTTGTTATGAAGGAAGCTGTATGAGTTAGGTAGAAATTCTCAAAAGTATGCATCTATTTCATGTGACTAATGTCACAAAATCACGGGGTAAGCTGCGTTGCTATTTCAATGCTGCTTTTGTAAATTTTAAAAATGTTGTGTTCTAAAAAGGGTATGGTCTTCCTGTCAGTTGGGTTAGTTCGTTGTAACTAAGTTATTTATCCCTGCATGATATTTATACTTTAACCTCCATTTCTTGTTTGCTGACAATAAGACAATTCTAAGAAAGCTGTTAATTTCCTGTATAGAGAACACAGCTGCATTCATTGCAGAGTTCAGTCAGTCAACTGTCCTACTTGTCATATCTATAGGACCAATGCTGGGAGAACAGAAACGGAACCAGTGTACCTAGCCAGGAAGGTGGATAACCTACAGTGACGTCGAGACAGGAGATCTGATTAAGGTACACACAAAAATATTTACATCTACTGTTTATCACCATATTATTTTAAATGCAAGTGACCTTGTATACTGCTTTGCCCGAAGAATATTTTTTGACAAAAAAAAAATAATAATTATCCATCATTTGCAAATTTTCTGGTCTATAGATATGTTCTATAGATAAAATTTATGTAAATAAAAGTTACTTTATACCAAAAAACAAATACAAAAATATACTCCCCCAAAGTAAAAGTGATTATAAGTTAATGTTCTATCATACAAACATTAAATTCAGCCAATACAGATATATCTAATAATATTTACTATGTAATAAATAATAAAATACTATCAATTTAATATCCTCTTTACCTTTTCTTTATGACAAGCAAAGTCAAAAGTATTCTGGTAAAGGTAAACATTAGCAAATAGGAGACAAAAAGACAGACTCTAATTTTGGCTGTAGCTTTAACTGAGCTCACATGGCCAGCCAGCACCATTTCCTCAGCTTCTGCAATGAGCAACAGACAGATCTTACATTTGTGGAATGCTTCACAGACATGTGCACCTTTTCTTAAGCCTAGAACTTCTGATATTACGAAGTTGGACATGATTGGGTCTGTTACCTCATAATTTGCAGATAAGGAAACCAGATCTGAGTCACAGATTTTTGACTACAACACAGGTGTTTGCCCTAAATCTTCCCCCCCCCCCCCCCCCCCCCCCCCCCAGTCTGCTAGGTTTCCTCTCATTGCTACTTCAAACCATTCGTAGACAGCTACAATATGAAAATTCTCAAGGGGGTTATAGCATCACACAAATGAAAGTTATATTAATTTAGTTCAGGTTTTACAGGGACTAAAGCAAATTTTGTGACACCTCTTTAAAGAAAAACACAAACACATACACACAAATTATAGGTAAAGACTTTGGAAGGGTCCTTAGAACGTAAGCTTCTCCTAACGTTAAGAGAAGCTTGCCTTTGATGCAACAGAAAAAAATTCACCAGACAACTTAGTAAAATCAAAAATTGCCCCCAAACGTAGCCTCTACCCTCTAAGTCATGAAAAGAACATAGAAATACAGGGCCAAAAACCACATACACTTGGCCTTTATTCTCTCATGTTCATTCACAAAACTCCAAACAACAAAATTTCCAGATAACGCTGTCTTTGCTGTATCTTTATTATGATTGCAAAACAAATTACTGGCAAACAGAAAAATAATTATACTAAAAGATAACGTTTCTAAAATAATTAAGCTAGAACACCAGGCCATACATTAATTACTGTCTTATACACACAGGCAGAAACACACACACACTTGTACTTACTCACAGTTTGGCAAGCAAAAGATCTCATAAAAAAAAAAAAAAAATTACCTCGTCTCCGCCCATAGCTCCTGGCTGCATGTAAACACAGAAGAAAACCATGGGTATTGTATCAAAATGGTGAATTTAGAAATTAAAAAGAGACGTTCACACAAACGTTTTCTAAGTATTCTTGACATTGTTAATCTGGAAACGCTGTTCAATTCCCTGCTAACACACTGGGGTTAATCCTTCATGAAGCATTATGACAAATCACTGTCAAAGCAAGTCACCTGGCTGTGGCAGACGCTTGGTGTGCTGAGTTTCTCCAGTCTTGTAAGGGATTATATTGGGTATATTGGGACCTGCTAGCTGTATCAGACACAGATAAGAGGTCCTTCTTAAAAATAATTGTAAATCTTCATTTGAACTCTATGTTACTATCAGGCATTACTCAGGAAAAATATTATTCCAAATAACTAAAAGTTGTGGCCAATGATGGGCATTCCAATCTTCTACTTAAACACATACATGCTTCACAAATGCCCTGACGGTGTATGGAAATTATGTCATTAGTTTTTTCTTTAAAGAATCAATTTTTCATGTGTGTATGCATGTTCACATGTATGTGGGCACACATGTGTGCATGTGCACACACAATAGGGAGTCCTGAAGCTGATATCTTGTGTCTTCCTTAACTGCTCACCACTTTATTTGCTTAGGCAAGGTCTCTTGTTGAACCAAGAGCTTGCTGACCCTAACTAGTCTATAGCAGCTTACCCTGGGGATCCCAACTCTACCCACTGTTGTGCTGAGATCACAAGCATGCATGCTGACTTCTACATAAGTTCTGGAGACCAAAAATTCCAGTCCTCTCCCACTTTGCTTGGCAAGCGTTTGAACCCCATGAGCCATATCCCAGCCTAGTTTATATAAAGTTCCTAGCGAACTTTCTCTTACTCTGCATTTGCTCTCCACATCATCATATACCCTATCACACCATAGAAGAGAGAAAACACTAAGTGTTATATCTGTAAAATGAAAAGTAGCAAAGGTCAAGGCTCCAGTTCTACCAAGGTGGTCTGCAATAACCGAACTCGGAAGGTTGGCTTCTTCACAGCTTAGCTTTCGTGTTTAGCAGCTGGACTGTGGCTTCCTCTATCACCAGTTATGATTTTTCAGAATGGAAAGATTTTAAAATTTGAAACCTCCAGTTACATAAAAACAAATGAGAACTGAAACTGTATTTAATCTATTTTTTTTGAACCATAAAATACCACAAAATTAATTTACACTGAAGAGGTTCATAATCTGGAATCATATCTATAGATAATGAGAAGGGGGAACCCCACAATCCTTGAAGACTCCAGATTTTTCTTTTCTTTCTTTTTTTTTTTTTTTTTTTCGGTTTTTCGAGACAGGGTTTCTCTGTATAGCCCTGGCTGTCCTGGAACTCACTCTGTAGACCAGGCTGGCTTCGAACTCAGAAATCCGCCTGCCTCTGCCTCCCAAGTGCTGCCATGCGCCACCACTGCCCAGTCTACTCCAGACTTTTCAACAACATGATTTAAACCACTCAGCAGCCTCGGTCTTTCTGCTTGTCTCACCTCCTCCCTTGTCTCACTTCTATCGCCCCCGCCTTTGTCCTCTCTCCTCTCCCCCCTCAGAGATGAGCATGATCTCCTTCAGGTCTTACCTCCTCCCTCCCTCGTATTTCCCCAACTCTTCTACATCCCACAATCAACAGATCTTGTCTGATTTTACACAGTGATCACTGTTTCCATCATTCCATGGAGGAGAGGACTTTCGCTTCTCATTAGCTGGAACCTGGAATTTATTTCCCCAAATCAAGTGTCATAACTCATAGTTGGCTTCCTAGCAGGACCCCACCAGGGCCTGCTTCACCCACAATAAGATGGACAAATTAGTACCGATGGTTAACTAACTCTGAATGAGGCAGAGTAAATCTGACTCTACCCTTGTTCCTTCGTCGCTTCTCTCCTATTCCCAGCCTGACAAACCACTAAAAAAAATCTCTTCTGAGAGATAAAATAAAAGTATTCTTCACTTCAAATTTATTCAGTGTTCTCCCCAACAAAACTCCAACCACCATTATCTCTGATTTGGGGGCAGATACAGCATGAAAAAAAAAATCTGATTAGAATTCAAAAGTACCAGTAACCACTGGTTCTTAGCAGCTCACCTAAAGAATAAATGAGAATGCTGTTCTCGCGAGTCTTTAACAGACAAACACCTGGGTAACACAAAGTGAATAGATCCAGACAGGCTTTCGGGGGACTAAGGGAGGGGAAGAGGTACAAAAGACCCCCATGGGAACTTGAATTAAAGTTTTCTTTATTAAAGTTCATGATGTTTATAGATTCTTCTTATTTTCCATTTCTGAATAACAGGCTTCTGATGGCAGAACAGTGTTGTGAGTTGCCCTGGTGCTGTTTGCATTTTGATGTTAATTTTGCTTCCTCAATAGGGGCTGCCTCAACAGGAGTATACTCTGGAGTAGACGCAGGTGATTTCATGTGAACCTTCTCTCCATTTTAACAATAAAGGCTAGAGCCCATGATTGGGCAGTGGAATGGAAAGGTGGGGCTGGAAGTTTTAGAGGGGAGGGAAGGAGGAGGGGGAGACAAGGAGATGGAGGAAAGATAAGAAGTCAGAGGAAGAGAAGATGGAGCAGAACCACCTGGCCCAGAGAATCCGCAAGTAGCAAGGGATCTCGCAGCTGGAGAACAGAGTAGTGCAGTGGGAAGTCTGCCCAGTTTAGGCGTGCAGCTTATAAATACGGTAACGGAGTTGTGTTATTTGTAGGGCCATATTGGGGTTGGAGATTTACTGCAACAGAACAGCATATAGAATAGACAAGCACTCTCTCTCTCTCCTCCCCCCCCCGTATGCATGTGTAACTCAATTACATGATTTTCCAACATAAAAGCTATAGATGACACTGTTTGAATTCATAACACCTACATAAAAAGCTGAATATGACCACATATGCCTATAATCAGAAGCACAAGGGAAGCCAACTAGCCAAATTAGTGCACTGCAGGTTCAGCAGGAGACCCTGTGACAAAAAAATAATGTAGAGATCGAGAGAGGAAAAGGCCTGGTGCCGACCTCTGCCTACCATACACATAACTGTACCTTCATGAACACTTGCACATGCACATACACAAGACTGAATACCGAGTTGGTTCTGAGCAAACACAGCCTCTTAGCACAGTATACAGTCAAGGGAGAGAATAGTGCACAGATGGCATTTTGATAGTCTCTAGAACATAGGCCAATCTGACAACGATTTAAAATTTGATAAACTTGTTTATATGAGGACTATTTGTGAGCAGTTCAGTAAGAGTCAAATGCTTCCATTAGAGAAAGGTAATGAATTCTGAAGAACGTGGAAATAAAAAGCAGCATTTTCCTCTAGAAATAAATACAACTTTAAAGAAGAATATTGAATATAAAGACTTCAAATGAGAGACAGGAGAAATGATGTGATTATATTATAATCTTTTTAAAAAGTGGAAAAACAAAAACTTCATATCAGCCAGCACAAAATGAACCACATTAAAAAACAAGAACAACGAGAAATCGGGAGATCCTGTCTGTAGATGCTTCTAAAGGAACAAAGGTTAATATAACCTCCTTCTTCCACTTACTATTGGAACCAATAAAGACTGTACCCAATTTAAAAAAAAAAAAAAAAAAAAAAGGTGAGTTGTGGTTCAGGCCTTTAATCACAGCCTCAGAAGGTACAGGTAGACAGATCTCTGTATGTTCCAGGCCAGCCCAGTCTATACAGTGAGTTTCCAGACAGCAAGGGCTACAAGTGAGACCTTGTCTCAAAAACAAAACAAAACAGAAGTGTGCTGTAATCACATATTCAGGCTATCCTGGTCTATACAGCAGATTCCAGTTCAGTCAGGGTTGCCTCTGCCTCTCAAATGCTGGGATTACAGGCGTGCACAGCCAGGCACCATCTGTGAATATACTAACACAGTAAGATGCAACTTTTTTCCTATTTACTCCGAGAACTTACTTTTAAAGTAGTGCCGAGTACTAGAACACCCATATGGCTTGGTGTGTGCCAAGCAAACACAGGACTACAGCCCCATCACTGATTTTTTTTTTTCTTAAATTTTTGTGTGAGTACATATTTGTGTGGTACATGTGATTTTGTTAGGGGCCAGAAGACAACCTTGGGTGTCACCTGCCTCAGCTTCCCACAGCCAGATTATTTACATGGGTTCTGGGGATCAAACATAGGTCAGGTCTTGCAGCACAAGCACTTTACCAATAATCTAGCCCTAAACGTTTTTAAATTTTTTATTTTGGGTCGTATATACAGAAATGGGCTTCAAATATGTATACTCCATGCTACCTTGTTCTTGTTTGGCCCACACTGTGTCCCACAGTCTTCCTCCGCCTCTCTCCCCCTCTTGATGGTCCCCTTCCTACTCCCCAATAGTGTCACCTTCCCCAATTCTGTCACACACGTGTGGTTTATTCTCTCTTGTTCCTTCCTCCTTCTCTCTTTAGACATCTCTGCTTCTCATAGTCCCTTACTTCTTCTTTGGTGGTGGTGTGTGTGTGTGTGTTGACTCTGCATGAGAGAAAATGGTTTCTAGGATGGGCTTATTTTACTTAACATAATGATTCATTCATTTCCCACGTCATAATTTCACTCGTCTTCATAAGTGAAATTTCACTTTACATATGTACCACAGTTTTCAATACAGGATCTTGCTCTGTATCCCTGCCTGCTCTGCAACATTCTACTTACAAACTCAAGGGATCTGCCTGCCTCTGCAGTGCTGGGACTAAGGGCCTGTGTTCCACATTTTCCCATCTATTGATGGACACTTAAGCTGGCAGCAAGAAACCTGGATGTGTATCTCTGTGGAATGCTGACTTAGGGTCCTTTGAGCGTACATCCAGGAGTGTTACTCTAGGTAACTGCTAGATAATACGTAGAGAAGTTGTGGGTCTAGGAGCCTCCATACTAAGTGCCATCCATAACGGCTATACACATTTTCACTTCCATCAGCCTCGGACAGGGGATTCTCACATCTTTGTATCTGTCCTTTATTTGAGACAGGGTTTCTCACTCTGTAGCCCGGGGTTGACCACAAACTCCTTCCTCTGTGCCTCTCAAGTGGCAGAGTCACATGTGTGAGTCACTACACCAGGCTATTTTCATTTGTTTTCTTGTTGACAGCCACTTGGCCTGGGGTGAGTTTGCATTTGTATGATGGTTAAGCTTGTTGATCACTTTTCTGGGTATTTATTGGCCACCTGTGGTTCTTCCTTTGAGGTGAGGCATGTCCATTCAGTTTGTTTACCTCCATTCATTGTTTGGATGAGGGCTTTTTCTTTTTCAACTTTGTACAAATTCTGGATATTAATCCCAGCTGGATATACAGCTGTCAAACAGAGTCTTTGTCCTATTCTGTGGGCTGTCTCTTCACTCTGTTAGTAGTTTCTTTAGCTTTGTAAAAACTTTCTAATTTCATACAATCCCTCCCGTTAACTCTTGGGATTGTTTTTTTAGGCTATGGGAGTCCTTTGCAGAAAGTTGGCACCCACACATTCCTAGGTTTTCCTAAACAGTTTCAGAGTGTCAGACCTTACAGTCTCTGGTTCATGTTAAGCACATATGTTTTTGTTTCAGTTTGGTTTGGCTGTTCACTGAAAGATAAGGGACTTGTTACATCCTTTCACATGTGGACAACCCATTTCCCCAGTGCCATGTTTTGAAAATGCTGTATTTTTTCCTATGTATATATTTTTTTAAAATTTCTTTATTTTTATTTTATGTGCATTGGTGTTTGGCTGCATACATCTGTGTGATGGTGTTGAATCCCCTGGAACTGTTGTGATAGGCAGTTGTGAGCTGCCACGTGGTTGCTGGGAATTGAACCCAGGTCCTCTGGAAGAGCAGCCAGTGCTCTTTAACCACTGAGCTATCTCTCCAGCCCCTCCTATGTATATTCTTGATTGTGTCAAAGATGAGGTGGCTATATCTATATGTAGTTTGCTTGGTTTGAAACTAGGTCTTATGTAGCTCAAGCTCAAGCTCATGTTAAACTCCCAATCCTCCTACCTCCACCTACAAAGTGCTGGGATGATAGGTGAACACCATTATGTCTGGCTTCCTATTTGTTCCTGTGTTTAAGCCAGCAGTAGTCCAGGCTACCCTCAAACTCACGGCCATCCTTTTGCCATAACCTCAGGGTTCTGAGATTACAAACATGCATCATGCTTGGCCGGAGTCTCCTACTATGCCTGTACCATGAGTTTTTTTCTTAGTCTAGCTCTGTAATGTGGTTTGGAATAGAATACTGTGGTACCTACAGTATTTTCTATTCACAATTAACTTCTGTGCTCAGAGGAATGTCAGGATTCTTTTTCTTGTTCTAGGAAGAATGCCATTGGAATTCCAGTGATGACATCATTGAGTCTATAGATCCTTTTTGGTAATATAGTCATTTTCACAATATTAAGGCTGCCAATCCATGTGAAAATCCTTCAGTGCTTTTTATATCATTATTACAGAGCAGTGGTGTTACGGTGCACAGGTAGGAGTGAGAGGACAAATATGTGGAGTTGTTCTCTCCGTGCATCTCATGTATCCTGGGAAGCACTGAGGTCACCAGGCTTGCACAGCGAGAGCCTTTCCCCGTGGAGTGATGTCATCAGTCTCTGTGTCTTCCCTGTTTTAAAGTTTTCATTTTAGAAGTCTTTCGGTTCTTTGGTTGGGTTTATTGTCGATTTTAGGCTTGTTTTGTTTTTTGTTTTTGTTTTTCAGACTGTCTCACTGTGTAGCCCTGAAACTCTATGTAAACTAGAGTGGTCTGGAACTGAGATCTTCCAGCGTCTCCTTTCTGAGCACTGGGATTAAAGGTGTGTTCTACCACAGCCTGCTCTGCATGTTGATTTCACCAGACCTTTCTTATCTTGTTTACCAGCTCGGAGTTTCCTGAGGAGTTTTAAGGATCTTCGAACACCATTATTATTATTACTCCTACTCCTACTCCTACTCCTACTCCTACTCCTACTCCTACTCCTACTAGACAGGGTTCTCTGTATATCCCAGACTGGCCTGGAACTGAAGAGATCCACCTGCCTCCCCCTGCCTCCTAAATGCTAAAAGCTTAAAGGCATTCACCACTAGGCCTGGTTCCTGAACTTTAATTCCTATCACCGTTCTTTTCAAAATTACTTATTTTGCACGTATGATGGGTGTTTTGCCTCCATGTATGTATGTACGCTACATTAGCATTTGGATTTCTACCATTAACTAATTGCAATAACCTGCAAACTAATATATCTGTCATGCTGTTTAACATACATATCAAAGTTACCATAGGGCAGATTGCTACTTGACTACTTCTAATCCTGTCTGAAACAAACACACAAAAGGCAAAACTCCCTTGTGTCCTAGGTATGACAAAACAAGCCTGAGATCCCAGCATCTGGAAGGCACTGGCAGGAGGAGGAAGTAGCTCAGCTAGCTACTGAGCAATTCCCAGGACAGCCTAGGGTATCTCAAAAAATGAATAACCCTTGCAAACAATTTTTTGAAACAGGGCCTCACGTAGCCATATCTAGATTCGAACTCCCTATCTATCGGAGGAACTTAGAACTTCTGATCCTCCTGTTCTTCCTTCATGAAGTCTAGAAATATGGGCAATCAAACCCAGGACATCTTGTATGCTAGGCACCCACTCCACCAACTGATCTATATCTTGAGACCAGCAGTGATTGTGTGTTTAATTGGCAACTGAATTTTTAAAGGATTTATTATTTTTTTTACTTGTGTGCAAGTGTGTATGCACACATGTTTGAGTGCCCTCAAACGCTGGAGACCTCAGATCCTCCTGGAGCTAGAGTTATATAACCAGTTGTGAGCCACCTACATGCTCCTACATGCTGGGAATAAAAGTTGAGCCCCTTGAAATCAAGAATGATATGTGTTCTAAACTGCTGAGCCATCCCTCTCCAGCTTCCACCAGTTTGTTTTTTGAGACAAGGTCTCATGTCCTGGGACTCATTATGTAGACCAGGCTGGCCTCGAACCCAGATTGCCCTGCCTCTCCCTTTAGATAGCTGGGGTGAAAAATATGTACCATACTACACCTGGCTCGAACATTTCTTAAAATCACCATTTGAGTAGGCAACACATTATGTTACAATGGATGGACTGGGAATGTAGCTGGTATTAGAATATTTGACTAGCATGCATTAGGTCCTGTGTTCAATCTTTGCTCACTTGCACGTGCCTGCCCAACACCCACACTCTTATAGGCAAATATCTAACGTTGTCTTTTAGCTTCTACCAGAAGTTAGTCATAGAAAAATTCCACATAACAGCTTAAAGTTAAGACCAAAAAGTGCCCATTCCCTTCATCAGATTGTAAGCATCCAAAGAACAGGAGGGTGAGGTTTGTCCCGAATGTTCCTCTTGTTTCTTCACTGTTATGGTAGCTGAAAAGACACTTTTAGTCCAGTGATCCTCAAGCCAAGCAGACAATAGTAGAGAAGATGGCGCTTGTCCGTTCTCCATATAAATACAATGAGCATGCGGGCAGGCACAGCACATCCTTATCTTCTACATTCACACTTTATTAAAAACTCCTCCTCCACGTCTCTGATTCTAATCAATCTTTCTTAGGAAGACCTTTTCATCTCTTTATAAACTTCAAAAATAACAGGAATGATTGACAAACACGGGACTAGCATTACTGAGCTACCTTACAAGGAGAATTCCATTGAGCAAAATAGTCTTAATGTTGAAGTGTGCTGAAGAAAACAGGATAGTCTATTGATGATTTATGCCTCAGGAACTGTATCTGACTGATCGAGCATCGAACTGGTCTGAGAATTTGCTCACTACAGAGAAAGGCACCCACATATTTAGCATTTGGCCCAGGGTAGTAGCACATACTTTTCCTCCAGCACTAGGCTGAGGCAAGAGAATCAAGAGTTGCAGACCAGGGTGGGTTGTGGTGCCGAGACCTTGCTCAAAGAGACAAAAACAAAAGCTGAAGCATTTGAACGAGCAATCCTCTTCACACCACTATGCCAAAAACCTTACGAGATCTCTTCAAACCTTACATAAATCTTTAATTTCCGATTACTTGTGCCAATCAATACTTGCTAATTCTACAATTATGAACCCCCAAACAGTGTAGTGAGTTAAAGAGAGAAGAGTAGACGAACACATGGATACTGATATATTCAGGAGTCAATGGCACCAATGCTAGGCCCTCTCTCTGGTCAGGGTTCCATGTCTCCTGCCTCCTGCAAGGCTTCTCTCATTAGAAACAAGGGTTCCTTCATAGAAGAAAGTTACCAAAAATAACTTATTTGGGAGTTTAGGAACAGCTCCAGCCACAAGAAAAAGCTCCTCATTTGCCCCATACCTCGCCTGACTCCTAGCCTGAATAAAAGCTACTTTTCACTTGGCTGAAACATACACAGTAAGGAGAAACACCAAAATTAAAATTACATCCCATAAATGGGCAAGGTTATGTAGTATTTGTCTTTCTGTAACTTATTTCATTTACATGTTTTCTAGGTTCATCCATGATGTTCTAATGACAAGATTTCATTTATATTATTTAGTGTGTGTGTGTTGCACACATGCATGCCACACATACATGCCAAGGTACTTATGTGTAGGTCACAGGACAATCTGAGGAACTGGTTCACTTTCCACCATGCAGATCCAGGGACTGAACTCAGGTTGCCGGGCTTGGCAGTGAGTGACTTTACCTGCTGAGTCAGCTCACTGGTCCTGGTATTTCATTATTTTTTTGGCTGAGTAGCATTCTACTGTGTATTCATATCTCACCCATCCTTTGATAGATACCTGGCTGCTGTGGATAGTGCTTTAATGATCATGGGTATGCAGGTATAATTTTCTTTGGAGCTATACCTTTGACTGCAGGGTCATATGATATCTCTATTTTTAATTTCTAAAAAAGAACTTACCCATACTAGAGCTGTACTATTAATGTCTGTGCTAGTCAATGTTGACCACTGGCAGGAGTGTGTATGTGTGTGTGTGGTGCTTTTCTCCACATTCTGCCCAACACTCACTGTCATTTTGGTAAGAGTCATTTCAACAAAAATGAAGTACCACTTCCTTGTGGTTTGGATGTGCAATTCCTGAGTGTTAAGCAATAACAAATTTGGGCTTTGTCTTGTTTTTAATTCCTATTGGCTATTGTGTGCATGTCTTTCGAGAAATGTTGAATAAGAACTTTCATACATCTTAACCAATTTCTGCACATGTGTTCATGTGTGTGCACATGTGTAGAAACTAGAGGTTGACTTCAGGTATCTTCCTCAGTTGTTCTCCACCTTACTTTTAAAGGCAGGGTCTCTCTCTGAACCTGCAGCTCACCAATTAGTTTAGAGTGGCTAGACAGCCAACTTCAGAAATCTTCCAGTTCCTGTCCCCAGGGCTGGGGTTACAGGCATATATTGCTGTGGTAAGTTTTTATGTGGATATTAGGGATTGAACTCAGGTTCCTCATGCTTGCATGGAAGCATTTTACTAACTGAGGCATCTCTCCAGCCCTGAATTGGGTTTTATGTGTGTTCACACTCGGGTGTGGGTGCACATGCACGTGTGTACACATGTATTTGGAGGACAGAGGACAACCTTAGATGTTGTTCCTACTCAGGTACCAGCCACACTGCTTCTTGAGACAGGGTCTCTCACTGGCCTGCAGCTCACCAATTAGACAAGTCTAGCTGTCCAGTAAGCTCCAAAGATCCATCTATCTCCTCTTCCCTGGTTCTGGGGTTACAAGTGCATGCTATCATACAGGGCTTTCTGTGTGGATGGTGGAGACTAAGCTCAGGTCCTCAGGCCTGTGTGGCAAGAGTTTTACCAACTGAGTCATCTTCCCAGCTCCTGGTATCTCTGTATCCGGTCCCTCAGCCCCTGGTATCTCTGTTCCTCCTCCCACTGGCACGGGGTGACCTTGAATTTGCTCTGTAATCCAGGCTGGCTTGAATTCATGATTCTCCTTCCTCAGTCTCTTGAGTCTCTGGGATTACAGGCCTCTGCCATCAGCCCAGGCAATACTCAGATTTTTGAACATTTTCATCACAAAGAAATGGTGAACATGTAACGAGATGAATATGCTAAGAATCCTGAATTTTTACATACTGTATACCAGTAGCAAAGCATCACAAAATGTCATATGTCTATTTTATCTGTTAGCGTTCTGTCTAAACTCCACCCCACAGTTACCTGGTAACAGCCAGGTGGGCCTGGCTGACTATAAAAGGGGCTGCTTGCCCCTCCTCTGTCTCTTACTCCTCTTCTCTCCCTTGCATCTCTTACCCCTTATCTCTCCCCATTCCTTTCCCCCCTCTCTCCATGTGGTCATGGCAGGTCTCCACTTCTCTACTCTCTCCCTCTTTCTGCCTTTCTCTGCCTCTACTACCCTCTTAGTTCCCTTCTCTATGCCCTGAATAAGCTCTATTCTATACTATACCTTCTCATGTGGCTGGTCCCTCAGGAGAAGGGATGCCTGGGCTTGGGCCGCTGAGACACACCCCTCCCCCACACCTCCCTCCCGTACTCCCATAGAACATAGATCTCATCACATTTTTATAAACACATCAATATCCATGAAAAAAAGTAAGCATTTTTCTTTTCTAGTCATCAGTGTATACAAAAAAAGGTTGAATTTCTTTGTGTGATGTATACAGGTGCACACACACACTATCTTTTCTGCAGCACTGGGAATCAAACCAGAGCTTTGCTCCTGACGGGCTACTGCTGTATCACTGTGCATCAGCTACAGTCTTAAAATATGTTTTGTGTTGTTCTTCACTGAGTTATAAGTGGTATCATGAGAGGTTTTAGAAATATTTACAGATTAAGCTCTGAATTTTTAATTAATTACATGTGTGGTGAATGCTGCAAACAGGAAATCCAGGATACATTGTTTACATAAGTGGAGAAAGCTAGCAGGAAGTCCATTAAGGAAGAGAAAGGAACTAGCTGGTTCCTACATCCCTTACTATGAGGAAGAAAATCAACTCTGGCCGGGCATGGTGGCACATGCCTTTAATCCCAGCACTTGGGAAGCAGAGGCAGGGGGATTTCTGAGTTCCAGGTCAGCCAGGGCTACACAGAGAAACCCTGTCTTGAAAAACCAAAAAAAAAAAAAAGGGAAAGAAATGAACATCTCTCCTCTAAACGTTTCATAAACAAAAAGATAAGCCCCATGGGGGCGGGGGGAGAAACACTTGTATTTAAAAAAAAAAAAGAAAGAAAATCAAGGGATTCCATATACAAGCAGAATCTCTTCTAAAACCCGTTAAAATCATCACAAGACAATTTCAAACTTAACTTATTTATAATGTTCAATATAAGCTATGCAGACCAGGCTGGCCATTCTATTTTGCAGAAAAAAGAAAAAAGGAAAAAAAAAAACAAAAAAAAAAAACATGGCCCTTCCAGTACTACAAGAAAAGGAATTTTTACACAGGTACTGAATTTGTATGCTTGTGCTAACACTGTGTGTGTGCCTGTCTGTCTGTCTGTCTGTCTGTCTTTATTTAAAGCAAAAAGAAGCACCTTCGACCTGGAGGCAGGAAGCTCTGTTCCTGGTTCCAGCTTGTCCCCTTGGTTAAGCACTGCACAGCTTCCTGACTGCCACAGTCTTTCCATCTGTAAAGACCGAGCCACACACAGGAGCTACTCTGTAACACTCTGAAGAGCACCCTACTCCCATGCTTTCAGCCTCTCCTCTTAACCCTGGTGCCTGACCCCATGTTAAAGTATCTTTATTAGACACCATCTTGGTAACATAATAAAGAAATTCAAGACCAAATTGAGTTATATGAAATCCTCTCTCAAAAAACAAACAAACAAACAAAACAAGACAAAAAAATTCAAAAGTCAAAACAAAAACAAAACAGGGCTGGCGATATGGTTCACTCCGTAAAACTCTTGCTTTACAGGCATGAGGGCCTGAGTTGTTAGCACAGCAGCACATGTCTATAACCCTACCACCCTGGTGCCCAGGAGTGGGGTATAGGAAGAGGGAGGAGAAAGAAGGACCGGTGAAGCTCACTAGCCAGCCAGCCTAGAGGAACTGGTGATCTCCATGTTAGTGAGGAGACTGATGAAGATACAAATACACACAATCCCACAAATACAAAACACATTTCCTTAGAATCAGGTATGGTCACCCAAACCTGTAATTCTACTACTTAGGAGGCTGAGACAGGGGAATTGCCTCAACTTTGAGGCCAGCCTAGACTACACAGTAAGTTCCAGGCCAGCCAAAGTTATATAGCAAGACCTTATCTTAACAAAAAAATATTTTTTACATGAATCACTTACAGTAAACAAAAATAACAATGTGCTCTTCAATTTTTAAAAATTTCCATTAGGAATTCTAGCAAAGCTGGCTTTCTTCCTATTCTGGCACAGACACATCATGTGCTCAGCTCCCTCTGCCACTTCCTCTCAGCTGAACCTCCCCAAGGAGCTCATACTCAGCAAAGCAGGAGGAGGGAGAAAAGATGAAGCAGCCACACGGGAGTCTGCCTAACTCAAACACTCACTGATAACCTTCAAGTTTTCTCTTTTCACTTAAGAAGTGCACTGTCAGCTCTCAGTTCTAACACAAATTCAGAAAGGCGTTCCAAATGCGTCAGGACATCAGTTAAGAAGGGACATGTAGAGGAAGGACAGCTTCGGCTGACATTCAAGGTGCCAGCGTGCGGGCAATGTATAAGATGTTCAGCGGTCAGTGACTGACTTGGGACCCTTCTCAAGCAGCTCAGTGTTCTTTCAGGGACGGTGTGGCTGTTGCTGTATCTTTACTATCACACTCCCTTTTAAGATGTAAACATTTTAGGAGCTCAAACTGTCCAGGTTTTCCTCTTGAACTCATCAATTACTAACTGCCCTGGGCACTCTGATGACCAAGAGCGTGCCTAAAGGACCATCTCTCTGTCAGAGGGACATGGCACATCCGCTTTCCTACTTACCGCTAACTTCAGACACTAATGGCAACTTGGAAGATATCAGAATGAAATGACAACAAAAACTTCTGAGCGCCAGGCGGACTAGCACATGCCTATAATTCCAGCCCTCCAGAGGCTAAGGCAGCAAGACTGACGGCTGGGAGTTCAAAGTCAGTCTGAACTACTATTAAGGCTCTATCTCAAAAACAAAACAAACAAAAACCAACAACAAAAAAAACAGGCACACTGGCTCACATGCAGGAGGATTGTGCAAACTCAAGAATGCCTCAAAAAATAAAAATAATCAATATATCTTTTATTTTGAAACTCTAAAATGCAAATCAAGGCAGAACTTTTAACAGGCAGCTATAAAACTGAGGCCAGAAGCAAAGGCAAAGCACACAAGCTTGCTCTACAAGACCCTGTGCTATGTAATTACCATCTTCGTGATCATTACTTCTATTTTACAGGTGAAGAAATCAGAGACAAACGGGAGTTAAGACTGAAGTCCTAAGGTTATGAAGCTTGTAATAAGAGGTGACATGAGATGGGCCTGATCCCAAACATGGCCACCACAGCTGTCTTAATTCCATGCTGCCTGGGCAGGCGGCCTGTGCTTTCAGATGGGTGGCACAGAGCTGCTGGAAGCAAATGCCTCTGCCGCCTCAAGGCACACTCCTGTTTGTATGCTCACCAGACAGCTTCCTTACCTTCGCCAGTTTCCCACATCCTATTTTCAACTGTGAAAGGGATTAAAGTCCAAAGGAGTAAACTGTATACCCTCTGCAGTGATGCCTTTTAAGCTGATACTGAGCATCCTGGCTTTGAACATGAAATTTGACTTTAAATCGGTTGACTTGGACCAGTTATAGAGGCACTTTTCTGAGAGGAAAAATTGCCAAGTCAGACACAGTCCTATGGAAGACCTGGACTGCTAAAACAACTGTATACTCACACTGCAGAAAAGCACAGATCTGCCTGATACAAATATTACTACGTAGGTAGCCAGGGCACCCTCAGAGGCCTCCCTCCTTTTCTTTCTTTCTTTTTTTTTTGGCTTTTCCAGACAGGGTTTCTCTGTGTAGCCCTGGCTGTCCTGGAACTCACTCTGTAGACCAGGCTGGCCTCAAACTCAGAAATCCACCTGCCTCTGCCTCCAAGTGCTGGGATTAAAGGCGTGCGCCACCACTGCCCGGCAGCCTCCCTCCTTTTCTGGCAGAGAAAAAGATGAATTATACAAACTTATACTGTCTTTGGAGTAAGCATAAAGAAGATGGGTCAATGGAGAATTATGACAGCAGCAAGGGAACACATCACCCACACTAGAGGGAAGGACATACTCATTGTTCATGGTAAGAAAGGAGGAGAAACTGCAGTTCACAAGCTTCCTCTACTCCACCTTCCAACAGTGCCACGGTGCAGCCCAGGATCATCTTCAATTTGCTATCCTCCTGCCTCAGCCTCCCAAGTGCTGGCATTACAGGTGTGTGCCACCGACAAATCACTTCTCCTATGTCCTGTTTTCTTAGCCACTCCCCCCTCCACCTTTTATTTTATTTTATTTTATTTTATTTTATTTTATTTGGTTTTGTGAGACAGAGTTTCTCTGTGTAGCCCTGGCTGTCCCAAAGCTTGTTCTGTAAACCAGAGTGGCCTGGAACTCAGAGATCCAACTGTCTCTGCCTCCGAGGTACTGGGATATGTGTGTGCCAGTACCACCCAACTCCCTTTCTTTGTTAAAAATATAGTTCAACTTATATTTAGTCCCTTTCAATGATCAAAAATTGTGAACGGATAAAGTTTTAGTGATTTTTATTGTGTTTATTTGAGATAGGGTTTCTCTGTGTAGTCCTGGAACTCACTGTGTAGAGATCTCCCTGCCTCTGCCTCCCAAGGGCTGGGATTAAAGGCCACCATAAAGTTTAGTGATATTTAATTTGATCTCAATCATTCCTAAGGGAAAGGAAACACTGGACTTCATAGGACAAGAGCTCTGGGATGACAAGGGATAGGGAAAACAGAAGACAAAACACAAGAGGTCACAAGTTGGTATCACTCACGTGATAAAAGAGAAAACTGCAACTCTGAGAGTCAACAGCTTGCTCAGGCCTCCTGACAACAAATAATTTCCATGTAGGTTCCTTTGCAAAGTTTTTGGTCTATAAATGCTGGAGAGGCAAGCTGGCCCTGGCCAGATACTTCTTCCAGTGCTTTTGTTTTTGGAAACAAGGTGTGGAGATCATACTGCTCCCTGCTCTAAGTTATTCTACACTGAGACAAGTTTCCAGGCTATGACTTGCCCTTGGCAACTTTCATTTCACAAGGAGCACTGGGCTCCATCTTGAGTACTAAAATATAAGCAGGGGGTTCTGCAGCTTTCTGTACACACAGATACCATGTCTGTCCAGCACCACCCATGCATGAGGCACAGACTGATAACTTATATACCCCAAGCAAAAGAGATGCCACCTATAAACCGATAAAGAAGACTGGGAACATATGAGCATACAGAGATATACTAAAATTGGATCAGAAAACCAGGCCCAAGAATTTATGGAACATATCAGAACAAAGAATAAAACTCCCTCACCTGGATTCCATAAGGACGAGGGAAACTAACAGTGTGATGGCATGGGCCTGTTATCTGACCACCCAGTTGTGCTCCAAGGGACCCATAGGCTGAGAACTCCTGGCTGTCCCTGGGACTTCATTTCAACTACAACCCCAATGGTGATGCAGCATCCTGTACCTGTGGCCCTCCCATCATCTGTGGCTCCTATCCTATGCCTTGCTTCTAGGACCGCTATGGTCTCCTACCTCACCTTTGCAACTCTGCTCAACCTAGAAACCTTGTGGCTTGGCTCTGTCTACCTCTAGCAGCCCTCTAACAGAGTCACTTCTTATGTCTCTAGCTAGAAAGTAGCTTCTGTCTGTATTAGCTCTCTTCCTCGGCCTCCAGTAAGGCCTGTGCTGGACTCCTGGACTCTGCTGAAGCCTCACTAACTGTTTTCTAACCTACAAGTATACATGTTTATAGAAGCATTTACTGTGTTGTATGCAATGAGTGATATGAAATATTCAGGCATAGTTCTCTTACACCACAGTCTCAAATAGCCTAAGCTGGCCTCAGGCTCTCTATAGTAAGTATAACCTTGAACTCCTGTCTTCTGCCTGTATCTCCCAAGTGCTGGGATTACAGGTATGTCACCACCCTGACTCACCAAAGCATTGAGCAACATAGCAACACTCTGGGTAATATTTTTTTGTGGCTCTAGAATGTAACCCCATAATTATACTGACAAAACTACTTTTGACCAGCAAAGCTGACATCTACAACATACAAATCTCATCAAAATCCCTGAAGGTCCACCTTGAACCATCTGTGGACTATTTACCACACCGAGGACATTCTGAGTTGTGTATAAATTAGCTAATTTATACACTCAGGTCTCCACCTCCTCCCTCTCTCTACACCTCCCCTTCTATTACTTCACCTAGTGGTATAGAGAGGAGCTGGCAAATATTTCCCATTACTAATATAAAATCTTATTTACAAACACAGGCAGTAGGCCAGATTTGGTTCACATGGTTGCGTTCCGCCAAGGTTGGTTCAGAAGGCAAGTTTTCTTTTTCTTTTCTTTTTTTCTTTTCTTTTTTGTTTTTTTCTTTTTCTTTTTTGTAGCCGCAGCTGCTTTATTTTATTATTTTTTTTTTATATTTACATTTCAAATGTTTTCTCCTTTCCAGGTCTCCCCTTTGGAAACCCCCTATCCTATCCCCCTCCCCCTGCCTCTATGAGGGTGTTCACCCACCCACTCACCTCTTCCCACCCTGGCATTCCCCTATACTGGGGCATCTAACACCCTCAGGTCCAAGGGCCTCTCCTCCTACTGATGGTCAACAAGGCCCTCCTTGGCCACATATGCTGTCAGCACCATGGGCCCCTCCATAAGAGCAGCAAGTTTTCAAGCCTTTGCTTATTCAGAATCGCTTACTCGACTGCTAATGCGAACCAATCCACCCTTAAACTTTCCCCTTTAGTAGGTCTGCAGGAGCCCCCAAGGTCATGTGGCTTTAGTAAGTTCCCATGTAATGCTCATGCTGCTGGTGCAGAAATCCTATTCTGAGAAGCACTTGTATAGCACAGAGGTCTATACCACGCTCGCTCGGAGAAAGGGGAGACAGTGAATATCTAAGCAAGCAGAAACTGCATGTTGCAAACCCGACTGATACTTCTATAGAGCGTTTTGTATGAAGACTTACTGTTAAGTGCCATAATGTTATCTGCTCCTGGATGGTGGAAATTTATCCCCATGCGTCCTGGAAAATAAAGCAGTTTTATTTTAAGCACACACACAAAAAACAACCATTGTTCAATATAATTATTTCAAATACACTGCAAAATATAAATATTACAAAACACTAAAGATTAATCTATAGCAAAGCTATCAAGGCCAAAGCATTTACAACAACTTTTAAATCAATTCAAAGAACACAGACATAAAAAGTCTTAAAACAAAGCCAAAGTCTCAACACAAAATACAGTCAACAAAAACAAAAAGAAGCTTCCATTATAGTCTGAAATTTGTACATCTCCAATATTAAAATTTAAGCAAGTCAAGTTCCTGAATTAGCATTTTATTTAAACAATCGTTTATTCATGCCCTTCAAATTAAGGCATCAAAAAAAGAAATTTAGATTAGTATATAAACATGAAGTTTAGAGAGAACAAAAAAAAATACAGTTTCATAATGGCTCAAAAAATGCAACATAATTACCAGAAGAGCAAGATGAAGATGGTAAAATGTATCCAAGTAAGCAGGGAAAGACTAACATCAACCTCCTGAATTCTTAAGTTGCCACAAGGCTACTTCTGTTTCAGGGGTTTGGTCTGAATGGTGGGTTGTGTTTTGGTTTTTCTTTTTTTGTTTGTTTTTTTATTTTTATGACTATATGGTCCTAGCTGATCTAGAGCTTACCATATACACCAGGCTAGTCTCTAACTCAGAGCCTGTCTTTGCCTCTCACAAACACTGGGATTAAAAGCATGCACCACCATGCCTGGCCCCACCACTAACTACTCTTGTGACAAATGTGACTTTCCAGATTTTCATCTTTATGAATCATAAGGGAATTGAAACTTCTGACCACATTGGTTGGTTTCCTATTTTGTACATCTCTAAGATTAAGAATCATTTTTATATTTTTAATGGGCTAGAAAACTGAACAAAAGCAAAGAGGCAACAAGGCCTGTGTCCTGTACACCCTAAAATATTTATTCAGTAGTCCTTTACAAAGATTGAACCTCTAATCTGTAAGATCATAAGTAGAATGGTCTACAGGGGTAAAGAGTGAAAGGTGTGGGGGATGGGGTGGACAGAGGGAGAAGCAGAAGTACAAAGGTTCAGAGACACAGAGGGAAAGAAAGGTGCAGGAGTAAAGAATGATAGGTGCAGGCATTTGCTGCTTTTTTTCATTATCAGAGATTAAATGGATGTATCAAAAAATAAAAATTAAACTCAGAGAGTCTTGTATAGGAGGAAAAGGTACTATGCAAGATTTCTTGACCAATTCCTTCAACAAAATAGGTATCAGTAAAACTAAGTGTGGTGGGTCACCCCTGTAATCTAGGAACTTGGGAGACAAGAGGAATACTGGCATTTCAAAACCAGTCTATAGTTAGAGTAATACCCTGTTTCAAAAACAAACAGCCAAAAAGATACTAAAATAACAAGTAGGGTATAATTTCTATGTATTTGACCCTGTAAAGTTTTCACGTACAGTTACTTCAAGAGTTACTTTTAGACATGTATTCTACCACTAAGATATTCCTACAGCCCTAAAAATATGTGCATTTTATTTTATAGCCACTGCTTTAAAACATCAATTATAGTTGGAGAAGAACAGTATATACAAAGCTAGAGATAAAGGTTTCAAGTGGGGTTTTTTTTTTTTGGTTTGGTTTTTGTTTTACAACAGACACAGTTTTATATATAATTGTCAAAGGGCCAGTTTTGATTCAGTATTAAACTCCGTTACTGGGGACTGGAGGCAAACATCACATCGCCAAGCTCAATACCAGGGGAAAACAAAATGAAAAAAACCAAAGTCCTCATTCAACTTCACTTTGGTGTTTCTGTGTGTGTATGTGTATGCATGTGTGTGTGTGTGTGTGTGTGTGTGTGTGTATAAAAGAATGGGAACATCAATGCAATTGTCAAAGAATAATAAAGAAACTATTCCTAAATATATGATTTGTGTGTAGGAAAACTATTTCCTATTAGCTACAAGCTAATTACTAGGAATTTAAAACGTACCCACTGTTGAAGACACATTTCCTGTAACTATATTTGCAGCTGTCCCACATGACTTCTTATGGTTTTCTAATTCTTAGGTCAATTTAGGGTCTCTGAATGTTATCATCTATATCACATGCAGTGCTTCCTTCTACCACCACCTTGATCAAAAACTACTTACAAACACTGTCACAACAACAACCTTGACTCAGTAAGAGAATTTACATTCTGGCTTCAGTTAAGTCAATGTTCTTTACACCAAAACTAACATCCTTGAACACTAAAAGTGATGCCGCAAATCTGCTTCATCATATTCTAGGGTATTAACCACAACAGCCAGTTGCTGAAGTCTGCATAAGATCTCAATCAAAACTTCAAACTCACCATCCCTTAGAACTTAAGGGAAAACAGAGAATCTCTTTAGATGATGGCACACACTGATAGCCCCAGCACACAGGAGACAGAGGCAAAGTAAAAATCACAAGCTCAAAGTCAGCCTGAGCTGCACAGTGAAGTCATCTCAAAAACCAAACAAACAAAAAAACAAACAGTAACATGAAAAAGTCAGAGATAGTGGTTCACAGGAGAAATCTGTGGATTCTAGGCCAGTCAGGGTTACACAGTGAGATCCTGTTTAAGCAAAACATGAGAGGCAGGACCTATTCAGTCTCTGGCCAGTGAATACTCAGAGGACAGTATGGGTCCTTAAAGGGCACCCAATGATCCTTAATATTACTACAATGAAAAGGGCTTGTCAAGAACATCAAGTAAACTCAATTTTCGTTGATCTTCATTCAGTTCAATTCCGGTAAAGGACAATTCCGAGCTTTACTGACGCTGCATCAAATAACTTTTCTATGCTTTCTGGGATGCTGCCCTTTCAGCCTCAGAGCTTGAGCATAGCTACTGGTCCCTTTGGGCCCTTTCCTAAGGAGTTAGAAAATTCCCCCTTGAAAAGATGTTATCATTATCTGCCCTCACTGGTTACTTACAACTGTCTTTCTTAAGAAGCAGAACAAGAGGCTCGCACAGTGTCTTGGAGGTGGAAGGCATCACTACTTGCAAGAAAAGCCCAGTCGTTTTTTACCTTTCCTTGACTTTTCCCTAATTTTTTTTTTCAATGAATTTTGGATAAAGGGGAACACAAGTCTTGTGAAGAGCGCTGTGCCAATGCTAGATCCCTAGAATCAATAACCTAAATATAATCTAAGTTTCCTGCTAAATAGAATGGTTTTTTTGTAAAGTTACATATGACTTTTTTAGTTTATCTCTTCTTTATCTTAAGCTATAGTGTTTCGAATATAAAATATAATCTATTTTCATCGAATAAAAATGAGAATATGTGGGAAATAAGATCACTAAAGGCAAGCACAGTCAGCCTTTGTGTGTGTTAGTATGGAGAGCAGGCATGAGGCTCGTAATCATTTCAGAGACTTTTCTTACTGCAATGCACAGCTAAACTTCAATGCTTGTTAAAGGATTTGGGGAGAGAAAAGCCTGATGCTAACTGCAGATGAGGCCATTTCTTTTTGCTTCCTTTGTCCAACAAATGCTGCTGTTGAGTCAGCTGTGAAAACAGAAGCAAGTGTGTGACATCTGGTGATTCTGTTACTGCAGTCTGGTGCTGTCAGTGTGACATTCTGTCACCTGTCCATGAGTCTGCTATTTTTAAAGTGTTCTTGTCAGCTAGCTATCTTTTGAGTACAGTGTAAAGTATAAGGTTTCTAAAGCTGGAGGCATCCTTGGTCTTACTAAGTTAAATGACGATGTGGAAATAAATCTGAGACTGTCCTACTTTGCCCACATCACAGGACATAACAGACAAGAGTCAGGATGGAGACAGAGGGTAAAGAATGAAGTTACATTTGTTTAGTTAGAATGGGAAAAAAAAAAATCACATCTTTATAAATTCAATAATTAATATTATAAAATCTACCTTATTTCATAGGCCAACTAAGCCCATACTTTTATGTGTCCAAAATTAAAAGCTGGAAATTCTACTAATTCATAATTACTACTATGAAAGCCATTTCTTCAGCACACCAACACATCTTTCTCACCCACTACCCTAAAAAAGTACTTAAACACCTACAATGTTATTGCTTCAAGAAAATATTCTAGTAAATCTTGCCTATTTTCTCTATAAAGTTAGAGATACACTTCCATAGAAAAAGTACCATAACGTATAAAAATATGATATATAAAAAAAACACCAAAAAAAAAAAAAAATCCAGTAAAGTTGGGTGTGGTCTCAAAGGCTGAGGCAGGAGATTCTTGAGTTTAAGGCAGGTTGGCTCTACAGCAAGATGGTGTCCAAAACAAGAGAACAGGGGGGTGGAGGGGATGTTGAGGCTGGTGAGATGAATCAGCAAGTAAATGCTCCACTAAGCCCAATGACCTCAACTCGGTACCTGAGATGCCATAGAAAAAGAGAGCAGATTCCTACAAGTTCTGCTGTGAGCTCTAAAAAAAAACACATAAATAAATTATTTTTTTAAGGTAATGGCAAAATCTGGTACTATACTATACTATAGGTCTGTTCCAAATAACAAATAAGCAAAACCATGAACTCAGAACTAAAATCAATGGACAATTTGGGGCAGGTTTTTGTTTTGTTTTGTTTTGTTTTGTTTCCTGGAAGGGCAGGCTGTACTGTGGGCTCCAGTCACATCGCTCCTAAGAACTGGGGCTGCAGGCACGAGTCGCCATCACACTGCAACTCCCATAAATCCTTAATTTGTCCTTTGTCCTTGTCTCCTTAATGAAAGCTGTGGCTCAACTGAACTAGAACTCCCGAAGTTGGCATCGAGGTAGAACCTTCCTTTTATAACCGCTAAGTGATGAAAATGCTGTATCTTAAATCAGGCAAGGTAAGGCACACCTTTAGCTGTGGCTACAAAGGAAGCTGGGGTAAGATGGATCTCTAACGAGCAGGGACTCCAGGGTGGCCCGGTGACCAAGTAAGTCTCAAAGAGAAGAAAAGGCTGAGAATATAGGAACAGGAACAGTCACCGCTGACTCAGATCTACCATGCCCTTGCAGTTTAGGGTCTTTCTGTCTTTCTTCATTTTAGGCACTGGGAATCAAACTGAGGTTCAACATGCTTGGCAAACTGAGCTACAAGCATAGCTGAGAACTGGATAGCTTTGTAAAGGACCAATTGATATAGGCTGAAAGAAGCTGACATTGAAATAAAACTAAGTAATGCTTCAAGCTACTGAATAAATAGTATATTTTCTTCTGGAGGAAAGAAGGAAATTTCTTTTCTAAAACAAGGGAAGCAAAAATTCCCAAAGGGAACCAATTTTGTGTAAGTCTCTGTCATGTACCATTTCAATACAATGAATACAGAAAAGTGTCTCTATAACAGAAAATGGGTGGCATTCATAACTTATAAGATTCTGTCGATTTAAATGTGCTAAGGCACTATTACCAGAAATGAGCTATTTTTTTCTCAGACTTTTCTGGTATACCTTTGAAAAGCAGACCCTCCGTCTGGGTTCTCAACCAACACCTGTTCTTTTCATTTTTCAAATCTCAGTTCCATGAATGACAAAGGAAGAGAAAATTTAAATACTAGAAACAGTTCATCAGGCACCATCCCAGTGAGCAGACAAGAACCCTGATGCAGGCTGAGGGTGCCTGGGATGAAGGAAGCCCATCCTTTCCTCTTGTTGCCACCTGCCTGCTATATGGTGCTTTCCCAGCTAGAGGATGGGGCTGTGCTTTCTAGCAATCAGCTACTCTGTCCAAAGCACAGAGCGGCTGTTTCCTTACTTATTCTAGTAGGGAAGGTGACAGATCCATCAAGCCCAATGGCCACAGGTTTCCAAGTCAGGAGACAGTCCCACTCAAAGAAAAGACAGCGATGATTCTTCTTCTCCTTTTGCTCCCCTTATTTCAAACACTAGAAATCTTCTCTTCCCACCACCCCGCCTCTGTTATCCAAGGATTTCGGTAGTTAGAAACACATGAGTAGCAGGGTCACACCACCTTTATTCTTCTTCAGACCTTCCTTCTCATCAGTTTGAGGCATCTCTCATATGAAGGGCATATAAAGGGCAAGACACAGACCTTATTCTGTCTCTGCTACAGCCAGGCTGAATCAGCCAGTGACTGAGACAGAGCACACTGTTTTCCTTTCCTTTTTCCTGTAGACTATGTGTGCTGGGATTCAAACCAAAGGCTTCATGCGCACAAAGCAAGTGCTCTACCAACCATCGACATGCACTTATACTATATGTATATATATTGTATGCACAGCAGGTATTGCTCTGTGATCAAGACTGACCCACTGACCCAGCATGAGTGCAAACACAACAGAAAAATTGTGAGGTGTAATGTACTGAAACAGAAGTCTTGTTCCCTAAACTTCCTGTTCTCTCACACTAGCCCTTAAATGAATAATTGAAAGCAGAGCAGTAGTGGCGCACATCTTTAATCCCAGATGGAGGGAGACAGATCTCTGAGTTTAAGGCTAGCCTGGTCTACAGCGTGAGTTACAGGACAGCAAGATCTTCACAGAGAAACCCTGCCTCAAAAAACAAACAAAATGCACAAAAACAAAACAACAAAAAAGAATGCTTGAATAAAATGATTTTTCACTAAATGTGTCTTAAATAATAGATACTGATATCTTCTATATGACGATCACTGTGAATATACACCATGTCCATTTTAAGTATATCATGAAGTAATTCATATCTTATTTGACTGCTTGGTACCTAGTTGGTGGAAATATTTTGGAAAAGATTAGGAGGTAGCCCTGTTGGAGGAGAGGTATCACTAGAGTTGGACGTTGAGGTTTCAAAACCTCACAGCTCCCTTCCTTCTCTCTCTTCTCTCCTCCCTGTCTCTCCGAACCTCTGCCTCAAATTTGAGGTTTAGGTCTCAGCTACTGCTCTAGCTCCTCGCCTGCCTGCCATGGTGGTCATGGACTCACTCTCTGAAACCTTAGGTAAGTCCCCAGTTAAATGCTTTCTTTTATAAGTTGTCTTGGTCACAACGTCTCTTACAGCAGTACAACAGTAACTAAGACCAACTATGCCATTCAGATGTACAGTTTTAAAAAGTCAAGGAATGGTTATCTTTCTTTCTCCTACATGTGGCTTTTGAAAATGGTGGTTCATCCCTCAATAACCACTACTTATCTAAGGAAAATAAAAACAACTGTTTGCAGCCGATGTTTAGCTATAGTCTGGTCAAGAAATAAATCCGTACTGGCATGGCTTAATTTATTACAGAGGTCAAGTAATAAGCATTCCATGCTCCTCACAGCAAATCACATGATACCTGAAAAGTTCCCCATGCTAGGAGCTCGTCTTCCCATCTACTTTATACTGTGTTTTGTTTTAATTATGAGGCATTAAAGAGGCTAATATATCCAGTTCACTAGCCAACTAGGGGCAGATAAAGAACTCAAATCCAGTTTGGACCAACTACAAAGTCAGAAAGGCTCCATTTTGAAACTTCATCTCCTATATAGAAAATGTAGAACACCTGGGAGCCTCTTAATAAAGACTACTAAATACCTTTGCTTTTTCTAGGTACTAAGCCTACAGCAGGCTTTTACCTTTCTTTTTGTCCTATTACGTGTTTTGTTTTGGTTTTTTTTTTTTTTTTTGGTATAGCTAAACAAGAACATGGGGTTTTTTTTTCCTATAGAAGAAAACTGAGTTCTAAGACAAATAACACCAGTGTAAACAAACACCCCAAATTCCAACTCTGTACTTGAGTTTTGAGAACCTCCCTGACACAGATATTCACAAATAATGTTCCCACATTCAAAAGAGAAAAGATCAAGATTGAAAATCTAAGGATTCACAGGCAAAGCATATTTCAGAAGCCACACAGTAGGCACCAAATGGATCACCTATCTCCTGATGCTCAACACATTCTGATGCTTCTATCTTTGGACCCATGGACCATTACTACAAATGTCTCTCAAGTAACTTACTCACAGCAGTATTACCTAGGATAAAGCAAAACTGGAAAGTCTAA
This sequence comes from Rhynchomys soricoides, assembly GCA_019843965.1. NCBI lineage: Eukaryota > Metazoa > Chordata > Mammalia > Rodentia > Muridae > Rhynchomys > Rhynchomys soricoides. The sequence continues at coordinate 6,184,503 of JADRCH010000142.1, read as the reverse complement.
ATTTAAGTTCTGTCAATAAATTATAAAAACCAGGGAGAAACATGGGTATTTATTACTATGGAAAATAGAAATAGAAAATACAAACCTATGACTACACCATCACAATGTTTCTTGTGCTTTTAGTTACTTGTGTGTATATGCATGTTCATGTGTGCAAATAAATACATATGTGTGCACATACATGAGGATTTGCACTTGTGGAGATCCAAAAAGAGGACAACTTCGGGTATCCTTCCTTAGGTACCGTCCACATGCTTTTGGTGAGGTTTTGGTTTTTTATTTGTTTTCGAGATGGGGTCTCTCATGGCCTTAAACTCACCAAGGAGGCCAGGCCCGTGGGCCAGTGAGTCCCAGGGACCAGCCTCTCTCTAGGATTGTGAGCACACCCAGCTCTTTGTACCGGCTTCTAGAGATTGAATTCAGGTCATCACGGTACAAGATAAGTACTCTCTCCAGCCCGGCCTTTTATCTGCATATGTATTAGTTATTACCTTTTTGTTCTGTTAATTTTATTTCCCTTTAAAGCTAAAAGTACCTTAAACATTTTCCTTTCTTCTCCTCCTCCTTTGTTGTTTGTGGTTTTGTGAGACAAGTCTCACTACACAGTTCTGGGTGGCCTGGAACTTGTTATGTATATGCCCAGGCTGGCCTTGAGATTGTATCATCCTCCTGCCTCTGCTTCCCAAGTGCTGAGATTATGATGTACACCACCATGCCCAGTGTCAAAATATTTTCTTAAAGGTGCAAGTGATGTCATTGACCACAGGGAATAGTGACATCACTGACCTCAGGGAAGTAGTCTGTTTACAGAAAACCATGCAGTAGAATATGAAAAATTGGGAAGTTGAAACCATATTCAACTATAAAGTACATGTATATGCTATGGGCCCACGAGTTGGGAGACCTTGAGTACGTACTTTGAAGCAGTCTGCGACCTCACATTTGCCAGTGAGAGAAAGTCTGCAGAGCTAGTGGGGCCTGTAATTTTAAAAGGCCGTCATGAATGGAAAAGGCATTTACATTGCTCTATAATAAGGGTACTACTCTTTCTCACTGTGCCAGGGCTATACTTGAGGTGGCAAAAATAGCTTCTGCTTTACCGATATACATAAAATTCTAGAAATTATGTAGAGACTATAATATAAAATCCTTTCCTAGTTTTTTTTATCTAGCACTCAGGAGGATGGGACAGGAGGATTGTCCTGAGTTCCAAGATCAGTCTGGGACGTACACTATGTTCCAGGACAGCCTGAACTACACAGCAAGATCCTGTCTCAAAAAAAGAAAGAAAGAAAGAAAAGTAAGAAAGAAAGAAAGAAAAATAAGAAAAAAAAAAGAAAAAAGAAAAGCAGAGAAGACAGACCAGAAGAGGGACCAGAAGCCAGGAGGTACACACAGAACAGGAGTTAAATGTTAGGAAATCAGGGAGGCTCTCAAGGTAGTGGGGATGACAAGTGTAGCCTGGAAAGAGTCTAAAAACAAAACAATCTGTGAATATTATTATTTTTACATCATTCGCACCTCTAAGTGTAGCATGCTTCAAATTATCATGGACCTAATCTTTAACTGAAGAAAGCTGTGTAAGTGACTAAATATAACAGCAATTTTTCTCTTCTTTTGCTTAAGGCCTTAAGAATCTAGCTTTCTCAACACGCTTTACGTTCTCACGGCCTCCTATGACTTCTTCTCTTCACTGGGAAATAAGAAAAGCATGGCCAGCAAATGATGAAAAGGATTTCTGGTGAGGAAACCAATGTCAAAGGTTCAGTTGGTCATGTCCTCGGTAAGGGCCCAGAGACTGCCAGAGAGGAGAAAATCCTCACAGTTCCAGAAGATGAGGAGTTCACACAAGATGGGCATCCCTGTGGCAAACTGTTCAGCTTTTAGTTAAAGTCCTAACTCAAAATGGAGTGGACATTTCCACATCAGTAACTTACATTACAGCATTTAAGATATTGTTGGGTCTCTAAAACATTAAATAATCTATGAAAAGAACCATCTGTAATCCTGAGTTTCATGGACTCTAAAACTGGGATCTAATGTTGATCTTGGAGTGTCCTACCTCATACTGATCTTAAAACATGCAGATACTTTAAGACATCTTCCTTGTACTTAGCCTCTACTTGGCAAAGGGCCGCTGCTGCACATAAGCTGTGATAGGATGCTTCTGTACTAGGCAGGATAGACTGTGACACAATGGAAGCATAGCATATGAAACTTTCAGAAGGAATTTAAAGACTGATTTACTAAACGTCACACTTTCTTGAGGTACACCTGGATTTAAATGAATTCTACAGATTCAGCGAAAGATTCCAAATGTACAAAGCCCAGAAAATTTGGCTTCTGGTTTCATGCTATAACCATGACCTCAGCTACTCGACAAAGACTTCTTGCAGATAAACAAATTAAGGTAACCAACTATGATTACTGTAGGTAGCTGAACCCAGGTTAAAAAAAAAAAAAAAAAACTTTAAATACATTCCACAATGCTTTACGAAAGCAAAACAAACAAACAAACAAAAACAAATAAAAACAAAAAAAATCACAAGTATTAAAAAGCTGATTTTTGCTTAAAACACCAAGCAAGAATGGACATATGAATATTCCTAACCTGCAAAATGATTCCTCCACATTATATCAGCGAAACTCATTGGTGGGCCACTGGGAGGGTAGTGTTTACCTTTCAGAGGCTCATGGTCAGTCCTTATCATATCCATTAAGGAGTTCTCCAAGGAGTGCAAGTTAAAAGTGTCATAGGGCCTACTCCGGTCCTAAAAACAAAAACACAGAACAAGATGATACATAAAATTACTTCATAAAATTAACATATTTGTTCTGCTTCCTGCTGTAGATTGGCAAATTGAATGGAAGTTACAGACAATTCTAAAAGCACATTCCCCTTTTATTAGGAATAATGTCTTAGCACCAGCATGTTCAGAAGAAGCATCTACAGTTACAGTGAATCCTTTTCCTACTAGTCTGTTGGGTAAATACTCCGTTCCTTCAGACTGACTCTCTCTCCAATGAAGTGGGTCAGATGTATTAGCTTTGCCTTCTACCATCCACTCCCTGTCTCCAGTGAACAGACTTCCCACACTTTTAGAGAACCACAACTGAAAACTTAGTGTGAAGCCAGAATCACCTTTCTGAATAAAAGACAAAAGGTAATTGAATGGAGAGGCTGAGCCAACAGGACCAGCAGATTGCATCTATGTAGCAAGTTCCAGTCCTGTCTGAGCTAGAAATAGGCACTGTCTCAAAATAACAAAAGCAAAATCATGACATGATCTCAATGTAATTATAATAAATCACTTTAGGGCTGGAGACATGGCTCAGAGGTTAAGAGCACTGACTGCTCTTCCAGAGGTCCTGAATTCAATTCCCAGCAACCACATGGTGGCTCACAACCATCTGTAATGACATCCAATGCCCTCTTCTGGTGTGTTTGAAGACAGCTAAAGTGTACTCACATACATAAAAATAAATAAATAAATCTTTTTAAAAAATCACTTTAATATTTACGACCAGTGAGTCCATACATAGATAGTTTTATTTTTAAAAAAATATAAAGAGAGAAAAATAAGCTTAAGATAGTTGATAGTAGAGAACTGACCCCACAAGTTACCCTCTGACCTCCACATGTATTCTGTGGCACACACACACACACACACACACACACACAAATAAATAAATAAATAAAAATTTTAAAGCAAGAAATAAAAATTCACGGTGAAGAGGAGATTAAATGACAACAGTGAGAACTGTCTGTTCAGGCTGTGTAATAGAGTGTGGTGAGACTTGGCTGTTATTCCAGCAGTTAGGAGGCTGCAGCAGAAGGCTAGCCTGGGCTACACAGAAGACCCTGACCCTCCCTCCACTTCACCTAAAAAAAAAAAAAATAAAGGTTGTCTTTTGACATTCAAGATTCTTTCTGGCCAAGGCAGTCTGTTTTGTTTGTTTGTTTGGATTGTATTATTTTTTAAAAACCTTAATGTGATCTTTTCAATTTGAGTAAAAACACACCTATCTTATATTTTTACAATTTAACAAAGATTAGAACTCAAAACTAATACCCTAAGGAGTATACAATTATGTCTCATGAAATTGGCCCAAACCACACAGGAGAGTAAACGGTGACTTCTATGGAAGCATCATAATACATGCAATTGCTGATAGCACAGTGGTAGTGAGTTCCTACAAGGGAGGATGTAAAAGATTAGGTGGTGACCTAGCAGGAAAATTGGTGAACGAATTCAGGGCGTGTTTGATGTATCTAAGAAATGAACCTCAAATCAGTCACACTGTCAAAATCACATGAGGTTCTAGCTAAAATACAAGTTCCCGGGCTTGGGAGATAGCTCAGGTGGCAAAGTGCTTCCCTGGCAGGCATGAGGACTTGAGATCTCAGACCTTCATAAAAGTACAAGCTGTGGGGGCATGTGCAGGGAAGACAGAAGGATCCCTGGGGCTCACTGGCCAGCTAGGCTGTCCTGCCCAGAGTGCTAGGTGAAATGAGTGGATGGCTCCTGAGGTCCAGCATCCAAAGTTAAACTCTAGATTCTACACTACTGTAGTCTCAGTCTGTCTGTCTGTCTGTCTGTCTGTCTCTCTCTCTCTCTCTCTTGTCTCTGCCTCTGTCCCTCTCCCTCTGTCTCTCTCTTTCCTGGACTCCAGCTCAAACATGTTTAGTAATATTTTATAAGAAAAGAAAAGCCAGCAAGATAGTCAGTGGGTAAAGGTACTTGCTGTTGAGCCCAACACTTTGGAAATGGTGGAGATGGTGAAGTATGTGTGCCACAAGCTGGAGACTTTAGTTTGGATCCAGCACTCAAATAGAAAACTCAGCACAACGTACTTATTATGAAATATAATGTGGCAAGGGGGTCCCCTTGGTGGCCTGAGCCACCAAGGTGTAGCAGATGATGACTTAAGCAATTGCTAGGTCCCTGGGGGCAGGTCAGCAGAGTCTCCTGTATGCTAACATCTATAATTGCAGTGTTTAAGGCTGACACAGGCGAACGGAACTCGTTAGGCAGTCAGTCTAGCTGAATCAGGTTCAGCTGAGAATCTCTCAAAAAATATGGTGGAGATTGATGGACAAAGATACCTGACATCAAGCTCTGGCCTCTACAAATAACCAAGCACATGTGCGCGCGCGCACACACACACACACACACACACACACACACACACACACACACAAGAATGCACAACAGCTACCTGTATGGTGTGTACGACAACAGTGGAAAGAACACAAAATGTCTGTGATGTCACATCCCAGTACTGGACATAGATGTAACATCTAGAAGACTAGAGAAGTCAATGCTTCTCTTTTCCCAGTTGTTTCTTCCCATGTGCCTCCTCCAGGGGAGGAACCCTTCTAGAAAAAAGGTATGCTTTCCTCAGAAGCCCATTCTATACAGAATTAAGTCCATTCTATTGAACAAACTTACTATTGAAAAGTTTACTAGGGGAAAGGGCAGCAACCCTTGGCATGTGCACCATCGGACAGGGAATCTTGAGGCCACCTCAGTCAGATCTAGCTCGTATAACTCACTATCACCTACTATGCCCTACACATCTGTTTCTGGAGCCCCGAGCTTGACCTATCTAGAGCTGACCAATGCCATTATCTCCACATTCTGTCCACCAGCAGCAGGCTTAAGCTGCTCCACCCACTATTGTTTGTCCTCTCTTTGGGGCCTGTTGATCAGTCCCATTAGTCTACATGTAGCTAACAATGCCTAAAACAAGGAAGCCGTCAAAAACAACAGAAAAGAAAAACTAAAAACTTTGCAAAAACGTTTAATAGAAATTCTGTACACAGAAAAATAATCTACAATTCATTGATCTCAGAAATTACAAAAGGTAACAAAGACTTGGAGTCCAGGCCAAATTAAGCTATGAGTGTGAGATCCTTTCAAAAAAAGGTGGAGAGGTGACAGCAAGATGGTTCAGCAGTATTAAATTCTGTGTGGCAACCCTGACGTCCTTGGTTTAGTTCTGGGACCTCTAGAGAAACCAACTTTTAAAACTGTCTTCTGACCACTACATGAGCACAGTGGCATGAGAGCACCCACACTCAACAACACAACCCAGAGACCAATCAGATATGCAAAGAGCAACCTACTCATAAAGTTTTTTCCCCAGAGTTATGTTTCCCCACAGAGGAGAAAAGGAAACTATTTTCTGTTTGCCTTCAGCAAACAGCTCCCTAGAAGACTGAGAACACCTGTAAGAAACACAGCTCATTGTAGTTCTCTAAGAATGACCAAAGACGCCGGGCAATGGTGGCACACGCCTCTAATCCCAGCACTTGAAAGGCAGAGGCAGGTGGATTTCTGAGTTTGAGGACAGCCTGGTCTACAGAGTTCCAGGACAGCCAGGGCTACACAGAGAAAACCTGTCTCGAGAAACCAAAAAAAAAAAAAAAAAAGGAATGACCAAAGACAATGAGGTGCTTGCATATGACAGTCCTCTCTCCCCTGCCTGACTTAATACATTTATCAAGTATTTAAAATGACCTCCCTACTCAAGGAGGCAAAGGTGCGGTGTGTCTGCAGTGCCGCACTCCTGAGAGGTGGGGGCAGCAGGAATGGAGGGTGTGAGTGCAGCCTGGGCCCAGTAGAGACTCCTGCCTGAAGAAACAGTCTCCAGGAAGAGATGTGTCTGTCCCCTTCTTGTGAACTAAGCAAGTAAGACCAAAGTGAAAGGTTCCAGAGGTAGAACCCGGGTCCAAATCCAATCCAAGCCACATGGCCTCTTCTCACCTCCTCCCCTGCAGCCAGCCTGACTCACTTGCCCTTAGCCAATTACCCTCATCCAAATGACAACTAATTAACCCCAAGGGGAGGCTTGATAACTCTCCAGCCCATCCATAGCTCTGCCTCTCGGTCCTACCTTTTCTATACTTGGGTATTTCCTTTCCCAGAAACAGAAAGTAGAAGACTGTAAAAGCCAACAGTTACTGGGAACCAAATGATGGCAAATAACCATGGCAGGTCAGCAAGATGGATCAGTGGGTAATAAAGGTTTAGGCTACACCTAATAACACACATGGTAAAAGGAGAGAATAACTTCTTCAGGTTCTTTGACCTCCATAAGCAAGCAGGCAGTGTCTCTCTCTCACTCTCTCTCTCTCTCTCCCCCTCCCTCCCTCTTCTTCCTCCTCCTCTCTTCTCCCATAAACATACAAACACAAACATACACGCACACACACACACTCAACCTAAAAATAAAATTATAAAATAACCATTGTACCTTGTAATATGCTAGGCACTGAACTGGGTGTCTTCAATTCTCCACCACCCTTGGGATAGGTATTACCCCACATTACAGAGAGAAAAACTGAAGTAGACAGAGTAACTATTCAAAGTTAGGCTGCAAACCTACCAGTCAGATATATAATTGGCAAAGTTTTTTTCCCCATTTAGTAAGCTGCCTCCCTGCTTGGACGATGATATCCTTTGCTGTATATAAATCTTTTTAGGTTTAGGAGGTCTCATTTATTAATTGTTGATCTTAATGCCTGTATAATCAAAATCATGTTCGGAAAGTCCTTTTCTATGCTAATGAGCTCAAGCCTATTCCTTACCCTCTTCTGTTAGGTCTTTCCTGTCATCCCAATCTGTAGGGCTGATTTCTATTCTCAGGGCCACTCTGAAGTTTCAGGGTTCAGACTCAGGCTGGTCTCTGATCAGCAAGGCAGGTGGGATAGCTTAAGTCCCAGTTGGAACTTTGATCTCAGAGACCTGAGCAGCCCCAGCTTGACATGGCGGGAGAGGTAGGTTGTGTGAAAGCAGGTTCGGGGTGAAGGCAGGGGTCTCGGAAGTAGGGATTGGAGCTCCACATGGCCCCAGGTCCAGAACCTTGGTGGTTGGTGGACTGGTTGGAAAGTGGAGGCTAGGCACCAAAGCTGGCTCTGAGATCCAGCCTGGAGCTCTTTCTTTCAAAGTTCGGGTCATTCAAGACTGGGCCTGACAGACAAACCAGGGAGGCCTTACACTTGGGTTTTCCTTAGCTTCTCTGGTACTAGGATCACACAGTCGTGCAACACCTGGCACGGACTATCTTTTTTAAAGTGGATATTTACTCTATGACTTAATTGATGAATTTATTCTTCTCAAACTCACATACAAAACACTACAAAAAAAACCTACTAAAATCTCCAGTCCTACCTTCTTTTTTAGATCACTATATATATTTGGCATGTATTTTTACAAATGGTTAAGAACATGAAGTTGGCCCTTCCAAGTAGTCGTGGATTGAGTGTCTGTAAGCAGAGTATAAATGCTTGAACAAAGGTCAGCTATACTAACACATGTAGACCTTTTACCTCCCTATTTTCTCAACAATACATCAGCTATTTACACAGTGGGTACTGTAAGTAATTCAGAGCTGATTCAAAGTCTCAGCACTGGGATGACTAAGCAGGTAAAAGAGCTTGACACAGCTGGACAGACAGCCTGAGTCTGATCCCCTGGACACACATGCTCAGGAGAGAGCTAACTCCCACAAGCCATTCTCTGACCTCCATGAGCACCCCCACAAAAACACTAAGGAAACAAAAAATATTTTAAGAAATTAAAGCTTCAGTAGGATATGTATAGGTTGTATACCGATGCACCATTTTATAAATGTAAATTTGGTAACCTGCCCAAGGGCCCCTGAATCCAACCCACCAGACACTAAGAATTGTATATATTTTTTTAATTTTTTAATTTTTTAAAAAATATTTATTTATTTCATGTATATGAGTACACTCTAGCTGTCTTCAGACACACCAGAAGAGGGCATCGGATGCCATTACAGATGGTGAATTGAACTCAGGACCTCTGGAAGAGCAGTCAGTGCTCTTAACCGCAGAGCCATCTCCCCAGCCCCTAAGAATTGTATTTCTATCACTCTGTTCTGGATTACTTTTCTCTAAACATGAAGATGTACATATCATGCAGTTTGCTTTCTTTAGCTAATACTACACTTCGGAGACAGTTCTCTTTTAATAAGTTGGTTATATTTAGTCTCACCTTTCCTCTCTTCCATCTAGTCATAAATACATCTTTCCTACAAAGTAATCAAGTCACCATTTCAGTGTACAATCTATGAAATCATTTCTGATTTGGGGGTTTCATTCCTTGTCCCTAATTTTCTCAACATTTCCACTTGATCCTTTAACGTCATCACATCTCTGCTTGCTGGACGTCGGCCCAATTGTCCCTCAACCCACGGTTTCTATTAATAACATCATGAATGCTGAAACAAGGGCATATGGACCTTCCCCGCCCTGAGCAAAAACCAGAGGCAATAAATACCTTGGAGCCCAGCATAAAGTAACTGTGACCGCAGATGCAACTAAGAATACTACAAAGAATAGATTTGACATGGAGAGCTGGCTACTAAATAGAAAGCAAACAATTACATAGGTAGTAACATAAAATTTCTATGGATCGCAAAGTGTAGGGATTTGTGCTTCTAAACCAACTACTGCTACAGTCTGTTATAGCCTCACAGAAGAACAGTTCAGAAATGACAAGCAGTTTACTGAAATGGCAAGCGGCCTGGCACATGTTAGCCTCACAAGTAAGGCTTCCTACAAACAAGGGGAACCCCATCTAACCTTATAGGGAAAGAGGAAAAGAGTTTACCCAATACAGAGTTTCTTTTCTCCTTAAGTATGGAGTCCCTCAGTCAACAGCCTATTTTAACCATCTCCACTGAGACTGTTCTATCTGGAGCTAGAAAAGGTGAGTGAGCCCATACCCTCCCTCATTACTCACTGGAAAACAACTGTTCTATCTAACCTGATACCTTTATAAACTAGACATTTTTCTTCCTTTTCTGGTGGGAGTCGGGTGGGGGAATGGAGGGAGTCTAGCTGTGAATTTGGATTTCCTTTTGTTTGTTTGTTTTGTTTTCTGAAACAAGGTTTCACCAGGCAGTGGTGGCGCACGCAATTAATCCCAGCACTTGGGAGGCAGAGACAGGCGGATTTCTGAGTTCGAGGCCAGCCACAGAGAAACCCTGTCTCGAAAAACCAAAACAACAACAACAACAACAAGGTTTCTCATGTAGCTCTGGCTAGAACACTCTCTATAGACCAGGATAGCCTCTAACTCAGAGATCCATCTGGCTTGAATATCCTTTAAAACTTTCTTTTTTCCTTTTAAATTTTTAGTGCAACATTTTTTCAACAATCCTCAATATATCCTTGAATAAGATTAAGGCCTACACAGAAATTATTAGTTCCCATCTTTTTCTTCTCGAAGATGACTAATTCCAATTAGCTTAACCTTTTACCACATTATGTTTTTCTTTCTGTGCTAACAGCAAACCAAGATAACTGAAGTTCTGAAATGGTTTTGTAAAAATCAAGGAGGCTGGGCTGTAATGCAGAGTGCACGCATGTACACAGCCCCAGGCTTGACCCCCAACACACTCTGCATAAACAGGAATGCTTGCACTTGCCCATAATTCCAGCACTTGGGAAGAAGAGGAAGAATCAGGAGTTAAAGGTCACCCTCAGCTACTTATGGAGTTCCAAGCCAGCCTGGGCATAAGATCTTGTCTCAAAAACAACAAGCAAACAATGAAAACACAAGATAGCAGTCTTTGCCAGTTTTAGCCTCCTCGGTATGAGGCATAGCTCTGTCTAGTCTCTTCCTGCTTTGTCCAGTTCTAATTTTTCTTAGCACTAGGTTTTAGCAAAGCAGGTAAGAAAAGAGGCTCCGTGTATATGCTATAAAATTGGCTCTTTGAATCCCTTATTCATCTGAAATAATTTTACATATTGAGGCCAAATTCTGCCAAGAGAGCTCTTAAGGAATCAAATGTACAAAAAAAGCACAAACAACTGCTATCACTGACTGTGGTAAATAGCTCACACTGAAGCAGTCACACATACTTTTCTCACATGATTACAAGATCACGGGGTACAGTATTGTTCTGCAAGTATGAGATCCTTGGTTCAATGTCCAACACCCCAAAACAGGCAGACAGGGAAAAGAGAAGGGAGGGAAGAGGAGAAACGGACAAAGACAGACAGAAACTTGTAAGGCCACTTGAGACAGGAGGGTCATCACAAGTTCAAGGTCAGCCTAGGCTACACAGTTTGTCCGTGCCAGCCAAGGGTATAAGAAGAAGGAAAGAGAAAAGTGGGACTGTATTTGGCAGTGTAGTAAATAAAAGGCAGAAATCAAACCTAAGGGGATACAGAAAGGGCCAGCAGTGATTACAATACAGAACAGACTTTTGGGGCTACCAAAAATAAATCTATTTCCTTTCCTGGTTTATTTCATGTTTGTATGTGACTTTTGAAAGTGATTAGCTATGACATTCCAAACCACTGGTTGCTAACCAGCAGAGTATTATCCTGAGCAGTTCATTAATAGTGTAAGGGGAAGCTTGGTCCTTACCGTCAAAACCTATCTCATGATGACATTATGCAAAAGTACATGCAGCTCCTCATAGTCTTCTTTTTTACTGATTATAAATGCCAACAGTTCTACAACATGGGGCAAATGCAGGTACAGTTAAACATTCCCTCCACCACAATCCACCTCAATATTCTGACTATACTGACTCTTTCTTTTCTTTTTTTAGATACACAGGTTCCTTAGGTTGCCCCTGCCGTCTCCCACTGCTGGTCTCCAGCAGTCCTTCCACCTTGACTCTGAGTAGCAGCTGCACCCAGCCTCTCTCCCCTACCTGCGGTCTCTTCAGATGGGCTCTCACTGTGCAGCCCTGGCTGGCCTGACCACTCACAGACCACGCCTAGCACTCAGAGCTCCTCCTTACTGTTCCCACACCCAGCACAGCTTCTGCTTTCCTTACACACTTGCCACCCTCAATAAACGTGGAGGCCCAAGGAAATGAAGATGTATGGTACTTCCTTCTCTGAATCCAAGCAGGGCAACATACAGTGAATATTTAATAATTATTTGCTGTGTCTAACTATTCACTCTGGTTATTTTATTTTGCAAGATTTTTCACTTAAAGAAAACAGCACATTTACTAGAAGAGCTAAAAGGAGGTTGGGGGGAGGGGACTCCAAAAAACTCTTGACAATTTCAAACGCTGGTTGATGTGCATTAGAGTCAGACTCTCATAAACGTCTGGTGGGTGCAAAGTGGCATGGGCATTTGAGTAGCAGTTTGGCAATTTCTTCCAAAAATAAACATACACTTAGCATTCCAACCCATAGTCTACTCCTAGTTGCTATAGATAAATAACAACATATGTGTACATAAAGATTTGTACACAGATGCTTACAACGTTATGAAGCTTTTCTAAAAATCAGAAACTACCTGAATGTCTGGGGGGAGGGGGGGAAGAACTGAAGTACACCCCGGACTGCATATTACACACCAGTAAAAAACAAATGAAGCCCTTGATACCTGCCATAACAGCAAAATACTGTATGTGAAAGAAGCCAATCTCAAAGAATCTTGTTACATTGTCTCATTTTTATGAAATGATCAGAATAGGAAATTACCTATATAGATACAAAAAAGACTTATTGCTGGCTAGGACTGAAGTAATCAGGGGAAAATGCAAATGACAACAATAGATACAGAGCAGCTTCTGGAGATGATAAAATATTTTAGAACTAAATAATGATCTAAATAGTTTTATAATTACACTACAACCTGTTTTAAAAGGGCTGAATTTCATGGTGTATGAATCATACTTTGATCAAATTATATTTAAAAAATTGTCGCACAAGCCAGCCACATGTAATGGTACACACCTGTGATCCAAGCATTCAAAGGCTAAAGCAGAAAGGCTGTGGGCTGGAGGTCAGCCTAGGCTAATAGTAAAATCTTATCATTACAAAGTAAAAGAGTACACAGTGGCTCATGCCTCTAATCCTAGTACCTGGGAGGTAGGCAGTAAGATCAGGTCAACCTAAATTACACAGTAGTCCAAGGCTAGCCTGGGCTACATAAGATCTGTCCCCCAAACCAAAGCAAACAACAATAAAACAGCTCTAAGTCTTTCTAGGGCTTTAACAGAAACCATGACACCAAGACACCACCTATGCAACACCTATAATTATCTATGTTAGGGTGGGGCATCAGATCTAACCCTGTTGACCTATGACTTTGGAAAGAGAAAGTCGAAGCCTTCATTAGCTGCTCCACTTAAGAGCCACCAAAGAACTTGAGAAACAAAACCTAAAACAGACAGTAGTGAAATCCCAAAGTCGACCCCCACTGCCAGATAAACGACTGTCACCATCTTACTTGTGTCACATCTCTAAGGATGCAGGATGTCTTTAATGTTCCTTCAGGAACCTGTATACATGACTACAGAGCTACAAGTAGCATTTCTCGTGCCTTCTATTGCTTCTAATTTTTTTTTTTTTAATCTAAAAATTTATGTTGTATTGTGGGTCGTTCAGTGACTCCCCTCAACCCATTTAAGACCAGGGAGTTTTGGCATGATCCAACATCTCTCTAGAAGCATTAAGACCAGGGAGTTTTGGTATGATCCAACATCTCTCTAGAAGCATCATGCTACATTAAATCTACCATCTTCCTGTTCACTTCAATTGTTATCTGACCTGAGGGCAAGGCGAGGAAATGTACAGCAGAATTCGCAGATTCACCAGAATCTGACAGGGGCCGCGACGTGAACGCTTCTGCTGTGGCCCCCTGTTATCCTCTTGATCTTAGGACCTGTGCTGCTGCTTTGAGGCAAACAGAAGATAGAAGGCAAAAACCTACCTGGCAGTTTTCTAGGGTTCTCCCAGAGCTTACAGATAATAGTATGCCCAATGTACAGACTGACATCTCTGAAATATAGCTCTTCATTGTCACTTCCTGGCCACCACTGGAAAAGTCACCAATGTGGATGAATGTATGTTTAATGTACAGAACCTGCTAATTGCCGATAAACTCACTCTACATTAACAGACTAGGTCCAAAGAATTAACAGAGCATTACTTATTACTCAGTTTGCAAAGCCCTTTTTTCTATATGAAGAAAACAGGCAAATAAACAAAAATTTTACATCTCAAGTTTACCCTAACAGTTCTGATTACAAATAAAATGAGGACAAGTGAGATGGCTCACCAAATAAAGATGTATGCCTCCAGAGCCTGACCACCTGAGTTTCATCCTTGAGTATGGATCCCTGAAGTTCTCCTGCCAGCCACAGTGCCAGCCACACAGACTAAATCAGAACTACCATGTAATGGACAGTGCCTTCCTGTACTGTATGGCTCACTTAAATGCATTATCTCAACATTTTACAACTGTCCTATGAGGTTGATGCTACAATTCCCCCTTTGTTTACAAATGAAGATGCTGGTATTAAATTCAGTCCTTAATACAAATCAGCCATTCTTGAATATGGTTTAACTACACATAGACTGCTGTTTCAGAACAAATTGCAATATTCCATTCTATTTAAATGTTAGCACACTTAAGAGACATATTAAAGTCTCTAAACATAAAGCACCCACATTAAAATATTTGGGTTTTAGAATGTTACATAACTTACTTCCAAATAAAGATGCATCACTCTAGTAAAGCACTTTAAAGATCATAAAGTAAAATTATGAAAGATTGGTCAGAAATTCTAAAATGTCCACATCACAGAATTTATTCATTTGTTTGGAGACAGTCTCTTGTAGGCTATTCTGATTTCTAATGTGTTTGTACCAGAGACTGACCTTGAACTTCTGGTCCTCCAGGCTCTATATCCTAAGAACCTAGATTACTAGCATTTGCTACCACACCCTGCTTACAAAATATTTTTCAGAATAAAAAATGTCTTTGTTTACTTTTGGATCTTATTGCTAACAAAATTTGCCAAGGGTTCTGAAGACTCTTTGTCTGAGCCACCTTTGCTTCACATGTATTTGTTGGAAATCTTAATGGGCCCAGGATTAACGATGAAAACAAACAAGGCACAGTCTCTTTAACTATGAGAAGCCCTGGCCAGCCGTAGTTAAGAGATAAAAATTATATAATGAGATAAATGCGGTGGCAGCTGTGTACTTGGGAATTATGAGAGTAACCGCAGGAGAGGCCAGAGGCAAGGAGATTGCTCAGCTTCCTCAAAAATAAGAAAAGGGCAGGGGCTATTAAAGGACACACAGGCTAAAGGTGAAAACAGGTAAGGTTTGTTTCTAACGAACACTGACTTTATGTAATATACACTTGCCAAATCCCTGAGAACCATTAAGGATGTACTTTAGTGAATCCTCCACAATAGTAAAGGGCAACTTTTGGCGTGAATACGAACAATTCCAGAATTTGCTCTTTTTACAGAATAACTCTCTTTAGTAGAATTCTGGAATTGCGCATATTCATACCAAAAGAGAGTTTAATTTTAGTGCAGCCTTAAGTTTTTCACCCAGCACTCAGCTAGAGATTCGAAAGGAGTATATATCCATATCTGTTCTCTGTTAAGGTAGATGCTCAGTCACCTACACACCAGGCTACAAAAAATACAATTTCCTCCTATTACCTCTTATTTATAGAGGTATTCATGAGGTATTCTGAAACACAACCTGGATCATCTGAATTTTCCTTCAGGCTTTCCTTGGACATTATTTATCCCAATTCTTGAGTGTATCCCAGAACCTTTCTCTTATCACTAAACCAGAAGCTCTTGCACACCATGGAGATGGTTCAGGCAGTAAAGTGTTCTGAGGAAGGATGATCAGCTCCAGAGTCGTTCTGAATTTCCCTACTTGTGCTGTAGGACACACACACCACCTCCAGCACCTCCACACAAGAAAATCCTTGGAATCTGATGCTGGGAATGCAGCTCAGCTGCTACAGTGCTTTCCTGACATTCATTAATTCAACATATGGGGTCTGCTGTGTTGGCAGTCTTCAGATCTCAACACTCAAGAGGTGGAGGCAGGAGGATCAGGAATTCCAGGTCATGCTCCTCGACCTAGAGCAGTGATTTTCATCTTGTGTGTTGAGACCCCTGTGGGGAGTCAAGCATATGAGATATCCTGCATATCAGATATTTACATTATAATTCATAACAGTAGCGAAATTAGTTATGAAGTAGCAATGAAATAATTTTACGGTTGGGGTCACCACAACAGGAGGAACTGTATTAAAGGGTCGCAGCATTTGGAAGGTCGAGAACCACTGGGCTAGAGGATCTGAAAACAGTGTGGGCTGTAAGAGACCAATGACCTAAATTTTCTTACCTCAAGCAAACAACAAAAAAACTACTGGGATTAAATATTAGCAGAACTGATTAATATTGGTTATGCACCCATTACTATTTGCACTTTGCACATCAACAGACGAATGGATAATGAAAACATGATACACATTTATACAACAGATTATTCATCTGTTAAGAAAAATAAAATTTTCAGCTAGAAAAAACTCATCCTGAATGAGTTAATCCAGTCCCAAAGAGACAAATAGTTATATTTTTCTCTTTTATGTGGCTGTTAGCTTTTAAGCCTACAATACTGGTGTGAGAATCTGTACAACCACAGAGGTTAGATACCTAGTAAGGGACTAGGGGAAAAGAGAGGGTCTTCCAAGGGAGAGAAGCTGGAATGCATTGTTCTGGATAGATGGGGAGACTAGAATGGAAGGGTTAAATGGGGACAGGGATGAAGAGAGGGCAGGGAAGAGTATGAGGATGGACAGCTAACGCAAAGGCCATTTGAGAAGCCATATAAAAATTTGCCACGGTAGAAGCTTCCCAAAGTATAATGTATATAACAGGACTCTAAATGGAGTCACCAAATAATAGGGAAGACGGCGCCCTAACTAGAGATCTCAAGCACCAAGTGAAACCTCCAGAGCCGGGAATGGGTTACATCTTGCTGAGCTTGTTGGACGAAGGGGCCCTGTGGAAACTTCTAAACATCACAGGCTATTTCCAAGGACTGGTTCAAGCTGGTGCCTAACTAAAGGCTTCACCCTACTGATTAGCATGCATGACGCTGGAACATCATGCGTCATGCACATCAATCCCTCTACAAACCCTGTGGCCTACCAGGTTTATTTGACCTCTCCACATTACCCCATCTCCAAGAGGCTTACCATTTATTTTGAGGAGGCAACAATATCAGTGGAAGAGTGCCACTAATTCAAAAGAGAAGGGGAGGGGTGGGGGAAGGACCTGTGTGAGGGGGAACTGGGAGGAGAGCAAGGGCTGATATTGGGTTGTAAAGGGAATAAATTTAATAAAAATAAAAATTAAAAAAATGAGGCAATATTAGTGGAAAGAAAGTTTATGGAGAGGAGAATAAAAAATGTAAATGTAGAGGATCAAGGAATCGAGGCCACCCTAGACTATATAAGACTGCTAAAACCATAATAATAAGAATAAAAACTCAAATGCCTGGGGTTCTCTTTAGTCGTAATAAATGTGAATATATAAAATGCTTCTGTTAACAAAGAACAAAACAAACAACAACAAAAAACCCAGCAGACAAAACTAATAAAAGACATGTCTGCTACAGTCTTTAATCCTAGCACTTAGAAGACCTAGTCCCAATGTGGATGCTGACTACTTGCAATACTTTTCAGATAAAACAAACAAATCTGTTGCTGGTATAAAATGCACACCAGATTTCAAAGACTTAGTATAAAATATGTAAAATATCTTGTTAGTTTATATTGTTAACATATGTTAAAATAAGTTTATTGTTTATAATAACTTTTAAAAGTAAAATATATAAAATATATTATTAAAAACTATACATTGGCTAGAAGAATACCCAGCCTCAAAATTACATTCACCTTTTCATCTATTTTTTGTTTTATTTTTTGAAACAGGGTTTCATCCTGTAACTCTGCTACCTGGACCTTGTAATATGACCCATAGCCAGCCTTGAATTTGTGGAAATCCTCCTGCCTCTGCCTCAGGCATGTATTACTACACCCAAATTCTTTTTTGCCTTTTATTGTTGACCAGACGAGGCTCCAACCTATTGATTGGTTACTCCAATTCAGTGGCTCTAACCCATGTTTGGGGACACACAGCCAAATCTCAGCACTCAGGAGGCCGAGGCTGGAGGATTGCCTAGAGTGTGAGACTAGCCTATATTTCACAGCAGGATACTTATCTCAAAATAAAGAACATCCTTGCCTATCTAGGCTCAATCAGTCCTCCTGCCTCCGGCTCCTAGTAACCTGGCTACAGGCATGCCCCACTCTACCACCTCTTTAATTTTAAATGGTCTCTTAGAATTTTTAAAAATTGTCTATGAGGCTTATGGCCTATTTCTTTGGGCAGTTACTTCAGATACATACATTTAATAGTAACTCTGCTTAAATTCTGGTATTCCTAAGTTAAGGCCACTGATTATTCTAGCAACCAGGTCAACTTATAAACTTAACCAACCCTTGCCCCAAATTTTGCTCCTCGATACCCCTTGCACTAAAACTGTTCTTTGCCACAAAACTTTACTTAAATACACTAACTTTCCCACCGCCCCAGGTCAAGGTCACTCTGCAAGCTTAAGACACTCCCTTCCCTTCCGGGTCTTTAGTGGAGCTTTGACAGAAGTCAATGCATTGTGCTTTTCTTTTTTTAAGTTGTATTTAAGAAGCATTAAACCTAGGAGGGGAAGCTGGGTGGTGGTGGTGCACGCCTTTTATCATTAGCACTCAGGAAGCCAAAACAAGCAGATCTCTGAGCCATACAGAAAAATAAAAAACAACAACAAAAAAGAAGTGTTAAAAGTTTGATGAAGAAAAACAATGAAATTCAGTTAACTATGTAATTTATACATAGTTATTCTGACCAGTGAGTTATCAAAATAAAAATCCATACTTATAATAATAATCTATCTTATTTCAAATGAGCAAATCATATGGGCACTAATTATGACAGAGTACAAGACCATAATAAGTGAGATACAAAGAGTCAACTTTATTGAAACTTGAATCTCACAAACAGGCTAGAAACATGGTACAAATTTTTAGACTCTATAAAACAATTATTTTTATGATTTGATACCTGATCATAAATAGTTCAAAGCAGAGGTGACTAGGATTTGATATCAACACAAAACATGGATGTCTCCACTACATTTTCCTATAGCCATAGAACTCAGTTTGAAGCTAAGCAGCTGGAGTTAATCTCCTAGCCTAAAACTGATAACAATGGGGCAAGGTAGCAAAACCCCAGCATCCCCAGGGGCAGAAAGAAGCACACCTTGCCATTTGACTCTAACCAACAGCCACATATAAAATCCAGAATTACAGAAATAAAGGCCATGTTTATTTTTCATCTTTAAAGCTGTTACGTTTGACTATGAAATGCTGTCTGCAGGCTCCTGCGTTAAAGCCATCATCCACACACAGCTAGCTGCTGACCTCACTTTTGGAGACTCTAGAATCTTTGAGAGATAAGGCCTCTTTGGAGGAAGGAGATCCATGGAACAGGTCCTTTTCTTGCCCTGACCCCTTCCTATCTTCCTCTTTCTGCTTCCTTGACACAAGGTAAGTGAGTTTACTCTTCATGTATGCTTGCCACCATGATTTCTGCCTCCTCACAGGCCCACAGCAATGCAGCAAATCAACCATGGATGAAACCATGAACGGAAATCCCTCGTTCTTCCTTTTAAGTTGTTTTCACATATATGTCTCAACAAAAAGACTAACTTGTTAAAAAGCTGATTTTATCACCCAAATCAAACACACACAAACCTATAAGAACAACTGAACACATCACTCTCCAACAGTACAAATGCTTTTATCCATCTCACCTGCTAGGCTCTAGATAAACCCTAAAACGCCCATATGGAAACTGAATCCTCACTGAGGACATAGCAGCAAGAAACCCACCTGGGAAGAGTAGCTGTTGCCAGACGCCAACTAAGCACTTTTATCAACTATGGTGAAGTAAATCATGTGCACTGTCCACTGCCCAGTCACCGTACTTCATTACTGCAGCACAGACAGGCTGATGCTGCTAAAACTCACTGTAACCATTTTATTTCCACATAGGCTTCCTTTTACAGTAATTATTTCTTTGAGAACTCATCGGACTAGATCATTGATAATAAATACAAGGCAAATTATGCTGAACATACTGTATTTCTTCCTTTGATGGATTAGAACAAACATCAGTGTCTTAGGGGCATCATGAATATCATGATTAGGTCACAGGAGATTAAAAGCTGGATTTTGAACTTGCTTAGGACACTCTGTAAAAGAAATTTCTTAATATAAATGCTTGATGTAAGTTTGTTTGCCTATAGCTTGCTTGAAGAAAAAAAGAAAAGGAATATAAAATGAGCAATTGCTTAGCTTCTTAGCCCTACAAAATGGCTGACTTTTTGAATATTTAATTATTGTAACAAAGGCTGGAGCATCCTTTTACTTCGCTTTGTCCTCTTTGCTGAATCTTCTTCACTGTCTTCTCTGTTCTCTGATCTGTACGTATACGATACATTCTCTATTATTTATGTCCCTGTAACAGGATGTGTGACTGCAGCCCCTAGTCTGCTTCACCCCACTACACCCCTCAATGAGAAGGAATGTCCTCACTATAAAGACATTTTCTCCCTTTCTTCCTCACTCCAGGCCTTCAATTTTTTTCCATGTTTCACATTTAACAATATTAGCCTAAATTAGAATATCAAATATCTCATTATATTTTAAAAAGAAAATCTTATATTATACCTGCATGACTCACCTGTCTTAAAATAGCTACTCTGAAAAAGCATTTTATGATCTGCATTGCTCCAGAGCTGATGGGTCAAACTGCATGCTCTACACTGGCAAATAGGCAGAACAGAGCAGAAAGCTCCAAAGCAGTAATTCAGTTATCTTCTGGTCACTGTCTTTGGAATGTTGAAGAGAGAGAGAGAGAGAGAGAGAGAGAGAGAGAGTGTGTGTGTGTGTGTGTGTGTGTGTGTGTGTGAGAGAGAGAGAGAAAATATGGTGAAACCAGTGCCCACATCAAGCCCCGGACTTTTACCAGTCCAAACCTTTGGAAGAATTTACCTTTAAAAACTTTTTAAAAATCATCTAAGGTTTTACTTTGTAATCTAAAATAGCAGCAGAAGTCCACTTTATTCCATTTAAAATCAAAGCAAAGTTTAATTTAACAAACATTGTAAAAGACTTTTTCATCAACATTGCTGAATAGTTCAAAATATTCAGGTTGTATTTTGCAGTGTTAATAGCCAACCATTTTAACTTGATTCAAAACTGTTGATAAACTCATGACCTAGATTTAAATAAAACTGCTTCTAAAATTGGGTTCGGTGGCACATAACTAATTGTAGCTGGGAGGTAGAAAGCAGCAGGAGGTCAGGAGTCAGTCTTAGTTACACAGGGAGTTTGAGGTCAGGAGTCAGTCTTAGTTACACAGGGGTTTGAGGCCGACCTTGGGAGGTCAGGAGTCAGTCTTAGTTACACAGGGGTTTGAGGCCGACCTTGGCTATGGAAGACTCTAGAATAAAAAGAACCAATAACTACATTTCTTTTCATTTCCTGACGAGTTCCATCGTGAACAGGCAGTGCAGTGCCTGATCAAGCATTACCTTCAACTGTTGTATCGAAATTCACCTAGCTGGGCACAGTAGTGCACACCTGCAACTCCAGTACTTGGGAAACGGAGGTAGAAGTATCAGAAATTCAAAGTCATACTTAGTTACACAGAGTCTGGGGCAGCCTGGACTATGTGAGAGCCTGCTATTCATAAATAGATAAAAACAAAACTAGGACATACATTAATGCAGCAGAACTAAAGTCCGAAAGTCAAATCTCAGTTTTGTTAATGTTTTATTTAAGATGTTTAGATTAGCCAATGATACTGGTATACTGACCTCCCAGTGAGTTCATTCAACTTTAGCATGCCAAGTTTCATTTCTTTTATTCTCTATGATCTTCCCATATGATTGATTGGTAAGTAATTACTTACAGTTCTTTGCAATTCCAGACTATAATCTACAAACAAGATGACTAATCAACTAACAAACTCTAATTATCAGGGTATTAAAAAATCAGGTCAAAAAAAAAAGTTCTTGACTTAGAATGCTGCTTATTTCTTCTCTAGATGTAGAGTTTTAATCAGTGACCATGAAGCCGTCTGTACTTGTAAGGTCTCCCTTCTAATGTATCAGGAACTACACAAAAGCACGTGCAGGTTAGATGACCAATCACCTCTTCAAAGACTGCAAACATGACAGCCTTCCCTCCTGAGATCCTTCTACTCTAAAATCCAGCTGGTTTATAAGACATGGCCGTTCTCATCCGCCACTATTAGGCACTTTCACCTCTGGCTTATTTTCCCAACTATTTAAACCCCGGAGCCGTTACAGGTACATCCCCTTTTATTCCCCATGCATAACTGTGCCTCCTGGTTATTTCTGGAAGCCATTCTTTCCTTTCAACCAACTGATTTTTCACCTGTGTTTAGTTCCTGACAACCTATATCCTAGAGTCATCTTTCTGAATAAAAAATGTAATCGCTTCAGTCATCAATTCAAAAGGCTTACAGTGAGTATGCTTCTTACCTTAAGAATCCATCCATGAGACGGCTCAGTAGAAAAGGGAGCTTGTCTGAAGTCCTGGATTCAAACCCCAGAACCCCACAAAGGTGCAAGGAAGAGAACCGACTGCACAAGGCTGTCCTCTGACTTGCACACACATGCCATAATGCACATGAACACACACAAATAATAAATAAGCTTTGCAAAGTCTTCCTTCCATGTAAGCTTGCAGTACAGCTCACTGGTAGGGAATGCACGTGGAAGGCTCTGACAGCTGCAGTACTACCTCCGTTGAAAGCACAGATGCTACAAGGCCCAGTGAGCCAGCCCTCCCTATTTTCTTGCCTGTTGCATTGCTCATTTGCCTCACTCCTGTCCCAAATTCTTCTGCTCTGCTCAGCACACCATGCTCTTTCTTGTTGAGCTCCTCCTGCTGCTCAACAAAGAATCATGATGCCAGCTCCAAGCCACCCTCTTGTCGACTATGGAACTCTGCCCATTCCATTCTATATCAAGAGCTGAGATGGCCGAAGCAATTTATGACTGTGTTTACTCATTAAAAACTAAAGTTTGAGCCGGGCAGTGGTGGCACACGCCTTTAATCCCAGCACTTGGGAGGCAGAGGCAGGAGGATTTCTGAGTTTGAGGCCAGCTTGGTCTACAGAGTGGGTTTCAGGATAGCCAAGCCTATACAGAGAAATCCAGACTCAAAAAACAAGACAAAACAAACAAACAAAACAAAAACAAAAAACCAAAAACCTAAAGTTTGTGAAAAGCAAGAATCCAAAAACTAAAAGGCATTGTTAAATAAATCTACTAAAGACATTTTGGCAACTGGAATTGATTCTTGTATGAAATAGTATACAGTCATCAACATCTTCATAAATTTAATGATATAAAATTATAAAAAGGATCTGAATAATGTGCACAAATTACCTCTACTATGTCAAACTCATTATATATATACATAAAAAAGACAATTGAAGATAGGCATAGTTAAACAAAACAAAACAAACAAAACAAAAAAGGCAGGAAAGAAGGAAGGAAGGAAGGATGGATGGATGGACAGACAGTATATGGATAGATGATGGATGGATAGATGGATGGATGGATGGGTGGATGGACAGATAAGTGGATGGATGGATGGATGGACAGACGGACAAACAAGTGGGCAGGCACATAGATGAACAGACATGTGGGTGGGTGGATAGACGGGTACATAGATGAATGGAGGGATGGATGAGTAACCAGACCAGCAAGATGGCTCAGTATGTAAAGGTGATTATTTTCAAAAATCATTTTAAAAAATTGAAAATACTTTAAACTATGAAGATTTTCTGAAAGTTTTCCAAGCACTACACATAAATTTAATCCTTGTTTTCCTTTGGATCATGTATTTACTCTCTGTAGGCATATTATATTCTATTTTAGGCCTCATTATTTTCTATTTTAATACATGTCTCAGAGTGGAATAAGGTCAGAACATGGTTCAGCTTCATTCCTAGTAGCCAAGCCCTGGTAAGTCAGGAAGTGTTTACAGAAGTTCAATTATTTTTCATTGCTAACTACATGTAAACTCTCCAATAAATACATTATCAATTATCTACAACTGTGAAAAACTAACATATGCAGAAAATACTTACGTATTTAAAGTCTCCCAGGTTACTGCCACAGGCTATAAGGACACTGCAGTAAAAAGGTTCTTGCCCTTGTGTACCCCACATTCTAATGTGGCAGAGAGCCCTCAGTACAATAAAGTTAGACAAAGTTGCTCACTTCAGAGTGCTAAGTGCTATGAACAATGTGGGCTGGGGAGAACTGGAAAGGGTCTAACTAAACTGACAAGGGACAAGACAGGGGCAAGAGTCACAAGGACTGAGCTTCCATTCCTACTGCTGCCTCACAAACTAAGTCTTAGTGAGGACCATGATCCCTAATTCACAAGAATGTGCAAGGATTAAGTAAGATGATGCCCATGAGAACAGTGAGGCCAGTGTGGGCTTTCTGTGCTAGCCAACTCTGGAGAGGAACACCAAAGTGATAGAAGACTTAAATGACAGAATACATGAATGATGATTTTGAGCAAACATGCCAAAAAGAAGTCAATGTAAATTTTTCAGTTAACAAAAATGTCATGACATCTCACTCCTCTTAACTTTTTATCTGACTCTATTAGGGAACCACAAATGATGCAGTTGCAAAGGACCGTAAACCTCACTGGTCCTCTCACTTTAGTCCTCTGGTACCTAGTGTTAGCATTCTGTCTAAACTCCACCCCACAGTTACCTGGCAATAGCCAGGTAGGCCTGACCCACTGTAAAAGAGGCACTTCTGGGCACATGCAATTTATATGTGTGTGTGTGTGTGTGTGTGTGTGTGTGTGTGTGTGTGTGAGATTTTCTTTCCAGATCTTTTTAAATTTTTTATATAATATGGAAAGTCTGTTGTTGTGTTGTTGTTGTGATGATGATTTGAAGCCTAAGACCCTGGATCGGGAGCAGGGCTCAGACTGTCAGGGCACTAGGATGCTTCTTCTAAAATACTCACCTCCCTCATCAGTCTTCAGACCCTATTACATGAGTAAGATTCAAAGTCTCCCGGTCCCACACACAAGAACACAGAATGAACCTGCTATCAAGAAGCAGAGAAGGGCTGGAGAGACGGCTCAGCAGTTAAGAGCACCTCTTCCAGAGGTCCTGAGTTCAATTCCCAGCAACCATGTGGTGGCTCACAACCATCTGTAATGGGGTCTGATGCCTTCTTCTGGTATGTCTGAAGACAGCTACTGTGTGCTCATATACATTTAAATAAATAATATTTAAAAAAAAATAAAAATAAAAAAGCAGAGAAGCCCTCACAAAGACAGTGAACCTATTGATGTCTTGATCAAACTTTCTATTCCAAGAACTATGAAAAACAAATTTCTACTGTTTTTAAATTTAAAAAATTCCAAATCCTTTGCTAAAAATATTCTAAGCCCTTTGTTATAACGTTGCCTCCCAGTCTCACACACTGAAGAGGCTGTCTGGCAGAAAGGTCCTACTCTCACCTGCTTTAGTCAAACTGTTAAACCAACATTTTCTCTTGTCTTAGTGAGGGTTTTACTGCTGTGAACAGACACCATGACCAAGGCAACTCTTACAAGGACAACATTGAATTGGGGCTGGTTTATAGGTTCAGATGTTCAATCCATTGTCATAAGACAGGAACATGGCAGCACCCAAGCAGGCATGGTGCAGGAGGAGCTACATCTTCATCTGAAGACTGCTAGCAGAATACTGGCTTCCAGGCAGCTAGCCCACGCCCGCAGTGACACACCTACTCCAACAAGGCTACACCTAATAGTGCCACTCCCCGGGCCAAGCATATATAAACCATCACATCTCCTTACAACTTTTAAATCAGTTTTATTAATTATTATTGTGTTGGTGTTTATGATGAAATCTGGGGACAGAGCACTTGCTATGGGCCACATGTGAAGCCAGAGAACAGCTCTATGGAGCTGATTCTCCCCTTCCACTCTTGTGTGTGGGGGTTCTTCGGAATGAACACAGATCAACAAACTTTTGTAGCCAGCTCCGCTACCCTCTAAGCCATCTCCTCACTCAGCCCCCGAGTATTTTTCACAGTTATAAGAGCCATCCTGACACCAACTCTACTCAGTTCTATAATTAATAACATGACTTGGGAAGTCAAGAATAAACCAGATCACCATGACAGAATAAATTAACTCCAAAAGAATAAAGTGATTGGGCTGGACAAGATATACACATCTTTAATCCCAGTATTCAGGATGCAGAGGCAGGTAGATATGAGTTCAAGTCCAGTCTACACTACATAGTGAGAGAAAAGGAACATTTCAGCTAAACTTGGTCGTGCCTATCTGCAACCCCAGCACTCTGGAATCTAATGTAGGAAGTACCTTGTCCAGTGAGCCCTAGACTACACAGCAATGCATACACAGCACATCATGTTTCTTTCCCTTTGTGTGATCATTTCAAATGATATAAAAAGCTCATTTGTGTCTCTATTCTGAGATCTGCCCACAGAGATTTATGTCATAATACATATTATTTCTGAGAATTATATAATAGTGTTCTCAGGAAAGAAAAAATGGGCTTTATTCCAAGGATCTGAGTTATCACAGTATTTTAGTTCACTAGTACTTTCCTATTTCAACTACTAGAGTAGTTTCAGTCAAGGAAGTTTATCTAGCACATAGAAAGAGCACAAAAGGAGCTAATCGTAGTAGTGCATGCCTATAAGCTCAGTATTCAAGCAGCTAGGTAGAAGGAGGACTACAAGGTCAAAGCAACCTGAGCTACACAGCTTTAAGTCATCCAGAGCTACACTGTGAGACTATCTCAAACACCCACATGCAAGAACATGAAAACATGCTCAACACACACATATGCACAAGTATGCAAACAGGTGAAAATAGGTCATTTGAACTCCTACATTACAACCTACCTAGAAGACTATAAACAACGCTTCTGGGAAATTTATGAGTCTGCCTCCCATTGCAAGTCCAATAACCTCCCCAGGAATGTCCGCTTGATTTATGACCACATTATCTAAATTCTCAAGTTGTCCAATTTGTCAAGAGTCCAACTACAGACTTTATCCTGAATTCTATCCCTTCCAACCACACTGGCCCCTCCCCAGAAATACAGATATAGCCTCTAAAAAGTATTGTAGAACTTCCAGTTGGAGCATTGGTGTCTCTAAAAACATATGAAAATCAACACTTGTAGTAGGCAGGAAATTGAGAGTATTTCCCTCATTATCAATTAAAATGTTTAGTTAGAGAAAGGAAGACTCTTACATTAAACCTTTAAGTGTTAAAAAGAAGCAAGTAGTCACACGTCTCATATTCCCTAGCCTTCAGAAGCATGACTAGATTTCTAAATTACATATGTACCGGAAAGTGTTGGAAAGCCCATGTATATTTACACTTTCTCTCTCTCTCTCTCTCTCTCTCTCTCTCTCTCTCTCTCTCTCTCTCACACACACACACACACACACACACACACACACACACACACACACACATAAACATGGTAGATCAAGCCTAAGGCTAAGAGAGATTGCAATGCCTAAGCTACGTAGTGAGTTCCAGGTCAGCCCAACCTACAGTGTGAGCTTTGTCTCTAAAAACAACAAACAGTGACCATAATATAGGAAGAACCTGCTGGGCTTCTCTAATTACAGAAATCAGAGTATTACCCTCAACTGTAAAACAGCAACAACCTTTCTCCCATTGAGCTTGCATTCCGACTACAATTTCAGAGGTATCCAAGAGATATAACCACACTTGTATAATAGCTAATAGTATCTAATCTTCATAGCACTGTCACATTCTCTCATAAAGCAAACCAGAATGCAGCCTCTCTCCACTTTTACAGAGATAAAGGAAAGGAATCACTGAATGAGTGACTTGTCTCTGATGACCACAGTTTCAAGGTTCAATGTTTTCCTCATTCCAAAGTGCCAAAGGAAAAGGCTACAAAGTAGAAAAGAGCATCAAAATCAGAGGCCAGACAGTTTAAACATTGTATTTAAAGTATTGTTACACTAACTCACTGCAAAGTTGTAGTTTATACAAAAGTTAACCACTTTTCAATGTGCAATGTCCAAGTATACAATTTAAATCCCTAATGTTTCCGTGGCATAGAAAAATCTAATATTTCCTCTGGCTCTTTGTTTGTTTTTTGAGACAGGATTTTTCTGTGTGGCCCAGGCTGTCCTGAGACTTACTCTGTAGACCAAGCTGGCCTCAAACTCAAGAGAGCTGCCTGCCTCTGCCTACTGAGTGCTGGATTAAAGGCATGTGTTACCACCGCCCAACTTTCAGTCTGGCTTTTACATTGGTGCTAGATACTGAACTTAGGTACTCACATTTGAGTGGCAGGCACTGTACTATGTCATCTTCTCCCAGACCTTTCAAATAGAATACAGATAACGAGCCTTTGCTGTCAATTACATAATAACGGGTTCTGAAACAATCTGGGGTTGGTTAGATCTTCTGTAGTTTTGCATTAGAGCAGCAATAAGAATAACAACTAGAAAACCAGGCTCAGTGGTGCACACCTACAATCTTACCATTTGGGTGCCAGAGGCAGGAGGATAAGAAATTCTAGGCTGTCCCCAGATATATACAGTTTGAAGTCAGCTTGAGTTCCATGAGACTGTATAACCGGTCTCAACAACAAAGAAATCAACTAGAGGCAAACTTCACTTTTTAACTATCATTCCTTCTATTCTTATTTTAAGACAAATATAAACTAGACAATTAATATTGCTTCCTGAAAAGATGTGGAAGAAGTTGGGAGCTTTTTGTTTTGGTTTATTTTTTGAGATAGTCTTCTTTAAATGTATGTATTTGGGTCTATATGTAGGTTTGTGGACTAAGTGCTAGTGCCAGCAGAAGGCAAAGGTAACAGATGCCCTGGAGCTGGAGCCATGTCTAGGTGGTCAGACGCCATCTGACATGGGTGCTAGGAACTCTGGTCCTCAGCAAGAGACATCTCTTAGCCCCGTTTGTTTGTTATTGTTAAGGGAGAATAGAAAACAAAAAACGAAAAACAGATGTTCATTATATAAAAATTCTGTTTAGGGCAGGAAGGTAGAACCCAGGCCTCACGCATGCAAGACATGCATACTTCTATCAAGCATGGATAATATGTATAATATCATTTTTTTATCCCACAACTCATGTAAGGAATTTCTTGTTAACACTAACATTTAACTAGATACAAACTAAAAAAGATAGAATTTTCTATAACCGTTTCTAAGTTGGAATGAGGCAAGAAAGAAATAAAGATGTAATATAGGAAATAATTTGAAATTTTCCAAAAATATATAAATTGATAGGGAAAGCATTGGTGACTACTGATTTAAGTGGTAACGTGTGCATCACCAATATAGTTTTCTTCTTCTACTTCAATAAAGTCTTAAAGAACCTCAGCTACAGGTGGGTACCCTAGCTCCTGTCCACCCACGGCTGTCTTACAGTGTACTCAATAAACTATTCTTTTTTTAGGCAGGGTCTATATACATAGTCCTGGCTGTCCTGAACTCTCTATGGAGACCCAGCTGGCCTTGAACTCAAAGAGATATACCTATCTCAGCCTGAGATTAAAGGTGTGTGTCACCATACCCAACTCTCAATAAACTATTCTTTAAAATTGTGTGGGCCAGACATAGTGACACACCTTCAATCCCAGCCAACCTGATTTATGTAGAGAGTTCCAAGCCAGCCAAGAGGGACAAAGCAAGACCCTGTCTCAAAAAAAGAAAGAAAGAAAGAAAGGAAGGAAGAAAGAAAGAAACTAATGCTATATAATACTAACAACTATAATTGTAGTCTCTTCAAAAATGTCAAAGATTTGATATCTGATGCAACTTTGAATAAAACATTTACTTTAGAAATAACATTTTATTGTTATATAACTTGATCACATAATTTTAAAAAATTTTTTTAATCTCCAGGGACCCTCATAAAATGAAGTATAAGTTCAGTCTAGGTGTCTTCATCTACACTGTACTGACGCATAGAGGCAGTTACAGAGGAGTAAGAGCAGCCACAACTGGCAGTAGAGGGCTTAGATTTTTCTATTGTTTCTTTTGTTTGAGACAAGGTCCTGGCTGTCCTGGAAGTCACTGTGGAGACCAAGCTGACCTCAAACTCACAGGGATCTACCTACCTGCTTCTGTGAGTGCTGTCATTAAAGGTGTGCATGCCACTGGGCAGAGTGCTTAGTTTCAAATCCTAAATTAGTAAATTACTATCTATAAGATCTTGAGCAAACAACTCAAATGTACTAGCCCTGAATTTCCCAATCAACACAATGAGGACAACAGTCTTCCACCTCAAAGAAGCTACATGTAAAATGATTGACATAGGGCCTAGCCCAAAGGTAAATATTGCATTATCAACTGAACCACCAGGTCTAGAGGCTTTGATAACTGAGAATACGATCACACAGAAAAAAAGAACACATAGAATTAAGTGGGAGAATTCTATCACAGGAGAAAGGAGTACATGGTCTTATACGGTAGGCGGGGATATTAGATTGTGTTTATGCACTCATCCTACAACACAATCCTAAGCAAACAGAAAAGAAGAATAAATAACATTACACAAAATTTTGGAGTTATTCAATAGATGGCACTAAATGAAAACACTGGCCATTTATACTGTGATATGTTTACATAGAGATGCTGATCATCATGACAGTAACAATTACTGTAACCCAACTCAAAATAAATTATCATCATTTCCATTTTATAGATGAAGAAATATTCACATAATTTGCTCACATAATTGTGACACAGAGTTGAATCCAAACTTTTGACCTAATCTACCCACCTGAACTTAGGCAAGTCACATACTAGAAACCTATTTTCTACTCTGTAAAGTGAACAGTATGGTCAGAGATTAAATACTTTCAAAAGTCCCTTCTAAACGTCCTTGGCCAACAGTGTTGCTCAAATATAAATTTCCCACGTAGACAGAATACCTCAGTTCTAGCCCTTTCATATATGTAGGCTCTTCTGCCTCAAAACACAGAGTGGTACATGTGTGTAGTTTCCTCACTGAAGGTCCCACGGTTCTTGAGCTCTGCTGACAAGACACATCATCAAGATGTGGCAACCTAATAGAGAATCTCAATAAAGCCAGGAGTGGTTGTATTTGCCTATAAGCCCAGGAGAGGAAGGAAAATTTTAAATTTGAGACAAGACTGTACTGAATGGCAAGACCCTGTCCCTCTCCAAGCACCACACCCCCTCTACCCCCCAACCCTGAGAGTAGTGGTACACACCTGTACCCCAGAAATTGGGTCACCGAGAAGACCAATAGAGTTCAGCACCTGCATTAAGGTTGGGCATGGTGGCCCCTGCCTGAAATCCCAGTATTGGGGATGGAGAGAGACAGAAAAAAGGCATATCCTGGGTGCTTAGTGGCCAGATAGTCTAACATAAATAGTGTCATGTTCAATGAAAGACCCTGTCTCAACAATTAAAATGATCAGCAAATAGAGGAAGACACCAAAAATTGACCTCTGGTCTCCAAATCCATACACAAGGGTGAATGAACCTGTGAATACACAAGTATACCCACACACATACGTACACAAAAAAGAAATACTGAAGCCTCATTAAATAGTTCTGTCACAAAATCCCTTTGGAGTCCAAAGGGAACCTGATTTATGAATTCCGACAGCACCAGCACTGCAGGAAGTTACAGACACATCGAAATAAAATTGCTCAAGTTCTATGACCCCAGTGAAGTCAAACATCTCAGCACCTTGCTTATTTACAGAAATGAAACAGCTTTTAGATACAAGTAATCCCTAAGGCAGCAGCCACATCAAGGCAGGAAAACCAATCACATTTATTAGAACAAGAAAGCCCATGTGGTTTAGAAAGCCACACTGAAAACAGTGATTGCTTTACAAAACAAACCACCTAATAACATTACTGTGGTGGTAGGAAATGTCAAAAGAGAGGGAAGTGGAATTGCAAACCAAATGATGTGCCTGAAGCCAGCATTCAGGAAGCTGCGACAGAAGGATCCTGGTCAATCTTGGCTATATAAGCAAGTTTGAAGCCATCCTGAACTATAAAAAACCCTGTCTTGCAAATAAGCACACTATATAAGACACTGAAAGTCTCTTTTGGCCCAAGGAGTCTGTTAAAAAGAACAAAAATTAAAGAGCCATACCTGGTGGCTCACATTTTATAATCCAAGCACTCTAGGGGCTGAGGCAGAAGGTCTCCATGAGTTGAAGGTCAACCTGAGCTATAAAGTGAGATCAGGACAGCCTGGACTACATAGTCCATCTCTATCAAAAAATAAAAGTAAAAATTAAAAATTGAAAAGAGAGTCAAGAGAGATGCCTCAGGGGTTAACAGCACACACTACTCTTGCAAAGAACTCAAGTTTTGATTTCCAGCACCTAGGAGTTAGGTCACTCACAACCACCTTCAACTACTGCTCCAGTGGATCCAACTTTAATTCCAGGCAGAGGCAGGTGGATCACTGTTTAAAGCCAGCCTGGTCTACAGAGCAAGTTCTAGGACAGTCAGGGCTACACAGAGAAACCCTGTCTGGAAATAAATAAATAAATAAATAAATAGCTAAAATCTTTTAGAGAATCAGTATTTAACAAATTAAGCCTCTCAATTTAGGCCAGGTGTGGTGATGCACTCCTATAATCTAAGCCTCCAGGAAGGAGAAGCAGGAAAAGGGAGGTTCCAGACCAACCCCGGCAAATGGTGAGACTGTCTCCAAACAACAGCAAAACAAAAATCAGACAGGCATGGTGGTATACACCTTTAACCCTAGATTTTGAAAGGCAGAAAGACAGGAGAGCTTTGGTGAGCTCTAGGCCAGTCAGGGCTATACAGTGAAACTGCTTCATAAAACAAAACACAAAGAAAACCTTTTCAATCTAAAGAAACAAAACACATCCAGCCCTAGAAAAAGTATTTAAATAAATGCACAAACATGAAATTCTGCCCATTAAGAACTGAGATACTTTGTTTTTTAAACATGTTTGATATGGGGCTAGAGAAATGGCTCAGTGGTTAAGAGCACTGGCTGCTCTTCCAAAGAACTTGGGTTCAACTCCCAGCACTGACATGGTCACTCACAACCATCTGTTTCTCCAGTCCTAGGGGATCCAATGCCCTTTTCTAGCTTCCAAGGGCATGGAGGTAGTATACAGACATACATACAGGCTAAACACATAGTTGGCATAGTTATCAACATAAACCATGTCCGAAAACTTATAAGCCAAAGCACAACCAGGTTGTTTTTCCGGCTCTAGTTATAACTGTTTTGTTGCTTTGAGATAGTACCTTTCTCTGTAGCCCAGGATGACCTCAAACTCATGGTATACCTTCTGTATCAGCCCTCTGGGTAGTAAAAGTACAGGAATGAGCCACTACTCCTGAATCTAAAACTTTTTTTTAAGAAATAGGATTTTGCCAGGCTGTGGTAGGGAACGCCTTTAATATCAGTACTTGGGAGGCCGAGGGAGAGAGGTCTCTCAATTGGAAGACAGCCTGGTCTATAAAACAAGTTCTAGGAAAGCTGGGACTACACAGAGAAACCCTGTCTTGAAAAGCAAGCAAACAAACAAATTTTTGCCAGACATAATGGCACATGCCTTTAACCCCAGCACTTGGGATGCAGGAAGCAGAGGCAAGCAGATCTCTGTGAGTTCCACAGCAGCCTACTTTATGTACAGAGTTCAAGGACAGCCAAGAATATCTGTGCAAAGAGACTCTCAGACTCTCCTTCAAACACAAAACAAAGCACCCCAACAACAAAAACAAAAGCCTGATTTTTCACAAATGTGGCCAAAGCATCCTCCTGCCTCAACCTCTTTTGACTGAGTACAGGTGTGCACCACTCAGTCCAACGACTCTCAATACGCCGTTACCATACGCTGAACCATAAAGGTCTAACTGGAGAGGTGCAGTTAGTAAGAGCACACACTGCTCTTCCAGAACCCAGGTTCAATTCCCAGCACCCACATCTGAAGGTTACTGAACATAATTTTAGCTTTAGGGAATCAGATGCCCTCTTCTGGCCTAGGCAGGTACCTGCACATATATGGCATGTACCCTCCAGACAAATACATATTTAAAAAAAAAAAAAAAAACTTAAAAAAAATAAAGACCCTAAAGAACTCTTTTAAATAAGAAGTAGAAATGAGACACAGAGTACATATAATTTTTCTTGAAGCCAAACAAAAAATGTTTAATTTTAGCAGGGCAGTGGTGGCGCACGCCTTTAATCCCAGCACTTGGGAGGCAGAGGCAGGCGGATTTCTGAGCGGCAGCCTGGTCTACAGAGTGAGTCCCAGGACAGCCAAGGCTACACAGAGAAACCCTGTTTTGAAAAAAATAAATAAATAATTTTAACCGAATTACTCTACCATTTTTGCCTACTCAACAGTATTACCGTCTATTACAACAACAAAAACAGTGCAAAGTTCAGTTGTGTTTTGCCTTAGAGGCTTCACTGGCAAACGGTTTGTTGAGAAACACCAGCAATCCTCACATTACTACTGCTCCATACCAGGGACTGGTGAGGGAGGAAGGGAGAGAGAGAATAAGAATGTATGTGTTTGTGAACATATGCAGAGGTCAAAGGTCAATGTCTGCTGTCTTGCTCTATGAAATCTCACCGTTTTCTGAGACAGGTCCTCTCACTGAACCTAGAGCTCACTGGCCAGAAAGCCTAAGGAGATCCTTATGTCTCCATCTCCAATGTGCTAGGATTACAAGCATGAGCCACAACACCCAGGGTTTTGTTTTTTTTTTTAAAAAAAAAAAAGATTTATTTATTTATTATATGTAAGTACACTGTAGCTGTCTTCAGACACACCAGAAAAGGATATCAGATCCCATTACAGATGGTTGTGAGCCACCATGTGGTTGCTGGGTTTTGAACTCAGGACCTCTGGAAGAGCAGTCAGTGCTCTTGACCGCTGAGCCATCTCTCCAGCCCCACCCAGGGTTTTTTAATGTGAATATTTCAGACCAAAATTCAAGTCCAC
Source organism: Rhynchomys soricoides (assembly GCA_019843965.1). Lineage (NCBI taxonomy): Eukaryota > Metazoa > Chordata > Mammalia > Rodentia > Muridae > Rhynchomys > Rhynchomys soricoides. Next base: position 6,149,484 of record JADRCH010000142.1, on the reverse strand, counting down.
ATATGTTTTTGTGGCAAATACTTTACCAACAGAGCCGTATCTCAGGCCCCCTCAAAGATTGGTGAAATTTTGGATTATATTCTTTCCAATCTCTTCTTCCTCCTGCTCCTCTTATTCCCCCTCTTTCTCTTCTTCCTTCTCCTCCTCTCCCTGAACTTTCTTTTTCCTTCCTTTTTGGTTTGGTTTGGTTTGGTTTGGTTTTTGTTTGGTTTGGTTTTTAAAGACAGGGTTTCTCTGTGTAGCCCTAGCTGTCTCAGATCTCACTACGTAGATGATACTGGCCTGGAACTCAGAGATCCACCTGCCTCTGCCTTCAAAGTGCTGGGATTAAAGGTGTGCATCACCATAAAGTCCAATCCCCTTTTAAGGAGCTAATTAATAAAGACTGGTCATATTCAATAGCCAGATGCAACACCTCATAACTGTAATCCTACTTGCTTGGGAGGCAGAGGTAAGAAGACTGAGTCAGGATTCAACAACAACCTGGGCAATGTAAAAAGACCTCTTGTCTCAAAATAAATATGAAAAAAAAACTACATTCAGATTAAATAAACTTCTTAGAGTTCAAGAATTTAGACAGATGGCAAGATGGTTCAGAAAGTAAAAACCTTGCCTTAAAAACCGGTCAGAGTTTGATGCCAGAGCCCATATAAAGGTGAAGCAGAGAACAGACTCTATAAGGTTTTCCTCTGATCTGCAAACACCAGGCATGCAAGCTTGCACACACACACACACACACACACACACTCACAAATTCTTTAAACATTAAAAAGGAATTTAGATTATCTTCTGAGTGGGTTTGGATAGAAAGCCTCAGAATAAAAAGAGAAAGTGTCAGGCAGATGGCCCCTCCTTCCTTCCAGGTACCAACTAGAGCAGAACTGTCCTGCTCACCTCCCTCCACCTACACAACTAATCCAGTTATGAAAATAAACTTTAGAATGGAAAGAAACAAGATATGAAAGTGGTAGCAGGAGTCTGTAACCCAAGGAGGTGGAGGCAAGAGGAGCGGGAGTTCAAGGTCACCCTCAGCAAACAGCACACTCGGAGACAAGTACAAGCTATACAAAAGCCCAGCCCCAAATCTAAAATTGTGCCTGAAGGACCCTTTTGAAAGCATGTGAGAACCTTGCTTACTGAAGTCTCTACTTAGGACTAAGAGTGTGTTCAACATGAGCAGGAACTAGGCACCAGCCTGAGCACTACCCAGAAAAACACAAACATAAACAACACAACTCTCCTAAACACAATTTAGAGGTTTCATGGGTCTCCTTGAACTGTTAAGAACAGAAATTCTTGCTATAGCCCTGAGACATCCTTTCCATGATGCCATTTCCTTCGAAATGATACAACCCACCCCCAAACATCTGAAAGGTAAAGACCAGCAAATTTGAAGGCTCCGCCTGTGCCAGATTGAGCCTTCGACCTCTGTCAAACTGCCAGTCTATCATCTGTCGGCAGGGGCCAAAGGATTCCTTCTCTTTCCTTTTTGAGACAAGATCTTGTAAGAAACCCAGACTACGCTGGAACTCCCAATCCCACAGCCCAGCCTTGGTGCTGAACTACAAGCTTTTACCACCACGCCCAGCCTTTCTCTTGTAAGGAAGCCCAGAAGCTTATGGACAAATCACTTCACAGGTCCAGGCTAAGTGCCTATTAGACAGCAAAGGCTCCCAATGAACACACACCCTCAGCGTCCCTTTCTGATCCAAACACCCAGGATCCTATCTACTGCTCTGGCTACAGACTACATGAGAAAGCAACAGAAACAAGGACACTTTGTCCATTCAATCTTTTTGTCGGGAGCACTTCCTGGATTTTTCATTGGCATTTAATACCAAGGCACAAGACTCATTTTTCATTAAAGTTGCAAGACTTTCACCTTGCCCAGTTTCAAATGGTGTAATTGATCTGCATTGTCTTAAATAACCCAACTGGTGAAGGACACTGCAGCTTTAAATATTTCAGTACTAGTTACCAAATAGACTCCATTGCAATATGGCTCTGAAGGTCGTGTCCTATTGTCTCTCTCCTCTGGAAAAAGAAATTTTAAATCCTTCTTTTAAGTAACATGGGAATAGTTCTCCCTAAAATTTCCACTCTTTCCACTTCAGTCCCTTATAGTTCGGAGTGTTCATTGGAATCTCACATTCGGAATTTTCCTGGCAGGGCAATATGCTGATTGTTAGTGATTCCAGCACCTTAGACTAAACACATGTGTTCACATTAGTTTAGTTGGGGCATATGCAACAATTTGAAATAGCACCACTCAAAGGTTGTTAACAAACCAGGGTGGTTTGGGCGTGGATAGCTTTCGGTCGGCACCTTGAACCTAGGATTGCGTAACCTGAAAATGTGTAGCTACTTAAAATGATAGAAATCTCAGCCTTCTCCTCCTGGGACTACACCCGCACCTGACTATACGCTTGCGGCTTAATTTCTCAAAGAAAGCCAAAATAAAAAGCACAAGCACAGTGAAGGAGGAAATGAACTGGAAGTAAAGAGGGCTTTTCCTACGCTCAAGCAGTCATAATGTCCCCTCAACTTCGCCCCCACCCCCACCCTAATTGTGTGGAATAGTCCGGGTGAACCAGAGGATTTGGGGGAGGGGGGGTTGATGGAATTTGCTGTGCCTTCTAAATAACAGCGGGTGGGCCGATCAAAATAACCAGGAAGAGGGGAGAAACATGGGGGGGGGGGAGGAGTGTGCAAGAGCACAGGGACTTTACCTGAAAAGGCAACAGATTGTTACCATTATCGGTCCGGAAGGCGTTATCCTCCATCCAGGACTTGGAGGTGAGCGGGGCTGCACGAGGGAACTTGGGTGGAGCGATCACATTGCTGGAAAAGGGCTTTTTGAGCGGCGAGATGGGGTTGAGTGGGGAGGGTACCCCCACACCTACGCCCACGCCCACGCCGACCGCGCGGCGAGGGTCTCGGCCCGCCTGCAGGCCACCCCACGGATTGGACGGAGCACTCCAGGCGGCGTTCATGCTTTGGTGCGTGTTCCAGCTGGACGAGGCCGAAGAGGCGGCGGCCGCGGCCGCAGCAGCCGCGGCGGCCGAGGATGAGGACGGCTTGCTGGTCATGATGGGCTGGTGGCCGTAGGCGGCGGCGCTCCTCTGTGCATAGGGCGCCTGGCTGGGGCTGGCGGGCGAGCGGCGTTGCTGCGAGGGCTGCGCCTGCGGGGGTTGCGGGGGCTGCGCGGGCTGCGGTGGCTGCGGCGCGGGCGGCGGCGGCTGCTGATGGTGCTGGGTCTGCGCCAGGCCGATCTGCGGCGAGAAGGTGCCTCCGAAGACCGGGTTGACGTGGTGCGGGAAGTTTTGGAAGAGCATGGTCCCGTTGACTGGGGTGATCCCCTGGAAGAAGCTGTCCTCCACCGCGTTCGTAGTGCCCGTGGACCAAGTGCTGCCGAAGGACGGCGACAGCGACGCTCCGGGCGCCGCGGGCTCCTGCGGCGGCGGCGGCGGCGGCTGCTGAGGGGGCTGATGGAAACTCAAGCCCGGCAGGAGCGGCGACTCCATCTGCATCTTGTCGGGGCCGTTGGGGGCTGGCGGAGCCGAGGCGGGGCTGAGGGCCGGCACTGCGCTACTGTCTTCGGGTTTGGGGGTCTCTGAGGAGAGGGGCGTGGACGGGGCTTCGGCTGCGCCGGGCTCGGGCTGGAGCTGTTGCTGCTGCTGCTGCTGTTGCTGCTGCTGCCGCTGCTGCTGAGACTGGGGCTGGGTTTTGCTTTTGTCCATCAGTAAATCATCCTGCATGGTTTGCGCAGCTGAAACGGGAAGAAAGAGAGATGCGTTATTGTCAGTGTGATCATGAATACCCCTCACTGAAGCGGGCGGGTGTTTTACTTGCGAAAATACAGTGCCACCGCCACTAGCCAATTGCAATGCAAATCCATAATCTCGCATTTAGAAGAACAAGTCGGGCTGGGGAGGTGGGGGTTGGAGGGCTCGAGCAAGGTCTCTAAAAATACTGTGAGAGCGTCTTCACCCTTTCTGACGTCTCGGTCCCTTTTCTGTGTTAGTGAGAGATGTGCTTATAAAACAGAAAGACAGAAATTTCGCCACGTCTCTTTCCCCTTCACCGGAACTCAGAGCATTCACCCTGCAATGAGAAACTGATTCTGGTTCCTGTTTTTTCCCAAGCACCACCCTCCCCCAGTTATTTGCATACGTCAATAAATAGTGCTGCGTCCTTCAGCAAGGTTAAAAAGACTTGGTACACGACCCTCTTTCCCCTTCCCCAGCTGGAGCACTTAAAAAACATTTTTAAAGCCGAGTTAGCCCTCTTGATTAGCAAACTGCCTTCTTGCCTCGGATGATTGTTTCATTTGGCTGCAGCGAACCTCAAGAGACAAAATCTTTGGCATTTGTTAGAAGAACTCAGCTGCACAATCATTCTCTGGACTCTCAGTAGCGGCAGCTACTCCATTTTGTTAGGAGACGTTTTAATATAAAAGAAACCTCAGTTTTTAGGAAGATGAAAATCGCAGGGCGCGGTGGCGCATGCTTAAAATCCTAGTACTCTGAGGGAGAGGTAGGAGGATCAAAAATTCAAGGTCAGCCTTAACTACTTAGCTAGTTCGAGTCCTGCCTGGTATATAAGAAACCTGACTCAAAAAAAAAAAAAAAAAAAAGTGAAAACCTACTGAAACGTTTAGAAGTGTTTGCTTCTTATTACTCTAAGGACTGTGGTTTTTCTACTTATTCTCTGATTTTCTCGTCTCCAGTTCTGCCGCCCAAATGATTTACTGGCTTCTTGGCATTTCAGGTCTCTACGGGAGCCTGAGAAATTCTCTGCAGAGTGGAGAAATGCTTCTGGTTGGATTTGAGGTCAGAGGGAGGAAGGTGGGGAGGGAGAAGGGGAGGGAGTCTGTGAGATGGAGAGGGGGCGGGACTTTAAAAATGCATCTGAGATTTAAGTAGACAGTCAAGATAATTCTGGGGTTGCCAGATTTTCATTTTTGAATCCTCCTGCTGCTGCCTCGGTCACAAGACTGGCAAATTTAGAATCCATTCTTTTATCACTAGTATTAGCAATGAAAGACTATGGTTTAACGACCCCGAATTACCATATGCTAGCAACTGTTAAAAATAGAGGAGTCCAACGTCCCCAATTCTCATACATTGTAATTCTAGTACATTACCCTCACTGCTTCATCTAGCCATGTAAGGAGTGTATTATTTCCCACTTCACATGGAAGGGCTATACTCACCTGTCATACAACCTGCTTTCCTACTCAAGGATGCAAACAGTAATCACTCAAAACCAAAAGATTTCCATCCATGTAGTTATCACTGAATGAGCTTGTCTCAGAATATGTTTAATTGCTTTAAATATCTGAATATTACAGGGCTGAGACCTTGCAAACACATATTTTGAAATGTTAAAGGAGCTATGACCAAACATATAATTATTTTTAGATGATGATTCAGTACAATTGCAATAAAGTTATTAATATATTTAATATAGTTAATTAACTCATACACTGGAAAAGCATCTTCCTTGGGACATTTGTAAAGGGCATTTAGACACAACAGTTCTGCCTTTGGACTATTCAAAATAACAACTCTTAAAATGGAGGTGGTATCGTTCTTAACTATTATACAAAGGATAACAGACAAGAAGTTGGATTCACAGTTCCATTTTATTAAAGCTATCATTAACGTACTTAACAGATACCATCTTTCATTTCAAAGTTTTATATAAAAGAGCATAGTGAGCTTTGGAAAACATTCACGTCTCTCAATCCTTACTTTCCTTTCTATTCCTCTCTTCCCTGCCTCTTCCCCTCCCCTAGAAAAGCCCAGCCCAGTATAATAGAGTATGCAGCAGGGATTGCCTGTACTATCAAGAAAGCTTGCTTCAGGTTGCTTTTATTTTCCTCAGTTCCCTCTATCTGAAACAATGGCTTTGGTTACTGTTATAAATAGAGCGCAGAGAAGAGACTGGACCTTGGAGTCAGACAGCACAAAGTTCCATCCCTACCAAAGAGGGTGGTCACAGAGGCATTTCCCTACTCCCTCCTTACAGTGCTGCAGTAGACCATGGTACTTCTGGAATTTGAGTGCTTTGATAAGCTAGAATTTTCTTTACAATAGCTTTATCATCATGGCTGAAATATGTACTGGATTATAATTTTAGTATCACCCAGCTCTTCTTATTGCTTGTATTCAACACTTTTGTTAATGCCTTTAGCTTAAACTGCATTAAACCCCTAAGCCAAAAAGTAACGACTCAGAATATTTTATAATGGCTTTAATTAATAGTAATGCTATATCATTAAATTATCAAAATATTATAACAAACACTCCACTTTTTTCAGAATGCTCTTTAAAAATAATACAAATTTTACTTTCTGTATTAAATTCACTCGGTCAAGGTCAAGACCTACCTTTTAATAAATAGGATCTTTTAAACAAAAGCTAAGTCAGTGACTAATATAAAATTGACAAACTCAATAGGTGACATCCTTAAATAACTGCCTGTATAATTTTATTAGGAAGGTTTTTTGCTTAAATGTAGCAAAGTCTGAGAAATAGATTCCTGTTTCCCCTCCCCCACCGCACACAATAGACCGGCTTTTGCATGCAATTACCCAATTTCAAGTAATAAATTCATAGCAGCAGTTACCTTTAAGTGTCCAGTTTTTAAAGATGGATAAAATTGAAAAAAGGAATAGTATTTATTTCTTCTTTCGGGTTGATTATGTGACCGCTCTGGAAAAGCACTTTGACAACTATAAGAAGAGTGGGCATGCGCACACAGAGAACTGTGGGGGCTGAAGTCCTTCACACGGTACTCTGCCGGGCTTCAGCACGTTCAGCCAGGAAAGGAGGAAGCCTCGTAAATACAGATTCCAAGGGGGAGAATTTGTGCCCGGATTATATTATAGCCTCCTAACCAACCTAAATCAGGAGTTGTTGAAATAAAAGAAGGAAAAATAAACTGGATTGTCAACTTGATTTAGGAAGCAAGACTAAAAGAGAAAGTAGACTGTAGGACTCAGAATAAATAGATCCAGCAGAGCTACCTTAAATGGTATTATGATGGTAATGGCTGGGTAGCCAGCAATAGGAACCCTACCAAAGAGAAAGAGATCAGGGTGTGGAAGAAAAAGAATGGAAGGCGAACTACTGGGGAATGAAAACCCTTAAAGCCCACCCCCACACCCCCTGCTGCTTTTGTGACACTGCAGACAGCCAAGGTTTCCCTACATAGGCTAACCTGGATCCTCCAGCCTCATCCTCCTAAGAGCTGGAATTATAGATATATACTGCCACACCTGCCTAAAGGAAACACTTTTAATACAGAATTTTTAAGCATACCTTAATACTAAATGTGCTTCTGACCTTGAAGACAAAAATAGGTTTTAATCACAAATGCTGGACACTTTATCTACCAGAACTGATTGAGATGGGGTCTCCCTATGAATGCACCCCTGCTGTTTGAGAACTGGCTGTGTAAATCAAGCAGGCTTCAAAACTGGACCAATCCTCCTGCCTTTGCTTCCCTCGTGCTGGAATTAGAGGTTTGTGCCACCACACCCAGTTCAGGATTTCTTTGTATTTAAATTTTTACTGGATAAGCAAAACTCACATTCATAATCCCAGCACTGGGATCCCAGGCTGAAGCAACAGAAAGCCCAGGAGTTCTGACAGCCAGGGCTATACACAAACCATAAAAGGGCTGAAGAGATAACTTAGTTGATAAAGTCTTTGCCCTGAATGTATGAATGTATGAAAACCTGACTTAGATCACCACAACCCATGTTTTAAACAAAACAAAACAAACAACAACAAAAAACTAGGCATGGCAACATAGCAGCATCCTTATAAACCCAGAGCTGGGGAGGTGGGAACAGGTGGGTCCCTGGGTCTCTCTTGCTGGCCAGCCTAGCCTAATAGGCAAGTCCAGTCCAAGTTGAGAGATGTCTTTTAAAAAGTCTATGGCCATGTCACCCTGACCTCAACCTATCTCTTCTCATCTAAGCAGGACCTGGTTAGTACTTGGATAGGAGGCTGCCTAACGATAACCAAGTACTGTAGGCTCTTGGCCACAACCTAGGCCACTAACGTGTCCCCACCCATCTCTACCCCAGAAAATAAAATAGCAGACTGCTCCTGAGGAAGCAAGCTGAAGGTGACCTCTGGCTTCGACTAGCATTTCCAAACATGTGCATAACCCCCACATACATAAATATGCATACATATACAAATGCAAAAAAAATTCTACCTGTATGTTCTGATTCAACTCACTTTATTTTTACCTGATAAAATGAAAGTGTACCTTGCATTATTGACATAGTGATGAAATAAAATTCAACTCATTCACTGCAAAATAATATTTGATCAGATACTAATTAGTAAATAAGTTAAAACCTTAGCTATATAACTACATTGGACAATTACTTCTTTGTTTAAGATTTTAAAAAAATATGCAGTTTCTAGTTAGGGAGAATTGTATTGGGGAGATACCTGATTGTTTTTGAAACAGAAGTTAGTGTTGTCCTGGCTAGCCTTGAACTTACTATGTAGCTGAGGACGCTCTTGAATTTCTGATCCTTCTGTCTCTACCTTCCAAGTGGTAGGATAATAGTTGCTACCACACAGAGCCTTTAATTTCTTTTTATTATTAAACTTGGTATATGATTTCCCCTACTTTTATCTAATGTTTCCAAGGCCAGATCTTGCAACATATTAACATCAACTCTCATTATGTATAGCTCCTGAAAGCAATAGCTCAAGAGCTAAGTCTGCTCACGTAGGTACAAGATAATATTTCAGTGGGATCTGGTTCCATGCAGTTCATCCATGGGGTTCAGTGTAAATGTCAGTTAATGACTGTGCTGATTGAACTTAGAATTGAAAACACGAAGCATCATTTACAACTGTCATAATTTTCTATTTCCTTTCCTAACTTGTAAGTTAGAAAGACAGTATTATCAGACACTACCAGTTCCCATCTTTAGTAGTCTTTGTGTCTAGTTATTTTGTTTCTTCATCCTTCCGTCCTTTTGTCTTGGAGTTTGTTGTTGTTGTTGCAGTTGTTTTAGTGAGTTTTTAGTTTGGTTTTGTTTGAGACAGGTCTAACTGTGTAGCCTTGGCTGGTCTAATATTTTCTATGACCAGACTAATCTCAAACTCACAGAGATCCATGTGCTTCTACCTCTGCCTCTCAATCACTGAGACCAAAGGTGTAGGCATCACACAGATTGTTTTTTGTTTTGAGACAAGGTCTGGCCTGGCCTGCAACTTGCCATATAACCAAAGCTGACTTTGAACTTCAGGTCCTCCTCCTTCCTTTTCCTCCCTCTCTCATGTGCTGGGATTACAGGAGTGTATCACCACATCTAGTTTATACAGTGCTGGGATGAACTCGGGGCTTCATGCATGCCGGGGAAGCACTCCATTAACTAAACCACATCCTCAAACTCTCTGTCCAGTTATTTAAGGAACATGAAGTTATATAAGAAAAAAGCCCAACCCTAATAATTTAGGTGGAAGTGTAGTGGTGTATGTTGTAATCCCAACACATCAGAGGCTGACACAGGAGGATTCATACTAGCTCCAGCCTATAGAGGCTTTGCTGCCTAGACCACTACCTTGTACCACCCCCCCCAAAAGATTTTATCTATTTTTTAGCCATTCAGATGCATGTTTGAAATAATTTACTTGAACATTTAGTAATCCAACTAACCTCAAGTGCAGATCTACTGGTAATTCACAGGCTAAAAAGATAACTGTTGGGGAGTTGTAATGAGCACTAGCCATACTGACTGGAAACTTACTGTACTTAATAGTTAATAATTAATCTTTGCTTTTTTTTCCCCTAAAATGAACACTCAGACCTAAAAAGAAAATAGCTCAAGTAAGAATACCAAAGAATACATACCAAGCAAACATAGGAGGACCCTCAGCAAGGACAAAGGCTCTCTCTCTTTAAATATTGGCTTTGGTGTGTTGGTGTGTGTGTGTGTGGTACTCACGTCTGCATGTGTATGTAAAGGTCAGAGAGTGACACTGGTTTTGTTGTTGTTGCTCTCCACTTTATATTGAGGCAGAGTTCCTAGCCTTACACTTGAACCTAGGGTGGCTGATTCTGCTGGACCAACTAGCCTACTCACTGCAAGAACCCATCTCAGTCTCCCAAGCTCTAGAACCATAGGCAAGCTGCCATGCCATCCCATCATGTACATGGCTTTGGAGATACTTGGATAGCATATGCTTTTCCCACCAGCCACCTTCCTAGCAGCTCATTTTGTATTTAACCAAAATAGTCAAATACATTTTTTGAGACAGGATCTCTGTAGCCCAGACTGGCCTTGAACCTCTACTTCCCAGGCATGAAACAGCACACCCAAGTCATGTACACTTTTCTGGGCTGCTTTCCTCTCTCCTTACTAGCACCACTGCTTATAAGTAAACATGGACAGTGTGTTTTTCTTTCTTTTGAGATGGGGGTCTCACTATGTTCAGGTTAGTCTCAAACATAGGGGGCTCAAGTAGTCCTCCTGGCTCAGCTTCTCAGGGATCTAGGACCAGCATTGGCAGAATAGGAGTGAACACAGGCTGCCTTCTGAGTATTGAAAACAACAGATCACCATTCCTAGTCCCATATATAAACAGATAAGTGAATGAATGGGCGGATTTACAGATAAAGGATATATTTATATCAAACAGCCAAAATTGTAGTATAAACTACACTTCATTACACTGGGTGTCTACCACAGGCACCAGCCTATAATCCCTAACACCTGGGAGGAAGAGGCAAGAGGGCCAGAGGGTCAAGGACATCCTTAACTACATACTAAGTTCCTAGGCAGCTTGGGTTACATGAGACACTGTCTCAGAAAACAACAAAAGAAAACTAAGCAACAATAAATTTTAAAATATGGCAATAATGTGAAAGGAGACCCAAGAAAGAAAGTGGCCAGAGAGCAGAAGGAACAAGAAAGAATAATTAATAGGGGGTATATATAGTCAAAGTATATAATGTATGTGTAGTGATGTGGTGTAATGAAGCCCATTGTTCCACGCAATGAATATATACTAATTTTTAAAGTATTAAAGAAGTTTAGAAACATAATCCAGAACTGAGAGTGGATTTCAGAAGTGCATTGTTTGCCTAGTATGTTCAAGGCCCTGGGAAGGATCTCCAGTAGCAAATTTAGAAAGAAAGAAAAGATCTAAAAGAATATGTTCACAGCATTAAGGTAAACAACAATCTACTTATTTGGGTAAAGGATTGAATCCGTGGCTCAGACACACTAAGCACATATTCTGACCACTGAGCTACACCTCCAGCCCCATCAGTTCTTTAAAACGAATCACAAAAATGATAACCATAAGTAAAATTAACAAGCTGGACTAATTAAGAATATGCTTAGCTGATGTGGTGGAGCATGACTTTAATCCCAGCACTCAGGAGGTAGAGGCAGGCAGATCTCTGAGTTGAAGGCCAGCCTTGTCTACAGAGGGAATTCCAGGACAGCCAGGGCTACACAGAGAAATTCTATTGGGGGGGGGGGAGGAGGATAGTGTTTGTTACTGGACCTACTGGCCTATGATTACAATCCCAGCACTTTGAAGGCTAAGGCAAGAGGGATAAAATAGTGACGGACCCTCGGAGAGTTGTTAAATAGGAGTTGTAAAGTTCAGCAAAAGCGCTTGATCTGGCTATGGACTGAGGTAAGCTCTGTGGATACATCTGGGGGAACTGTACAAAGTAGGTGACATAATATCCAATTTTCTAAATCTTCAGGGAACACATCTGTATTACCTCTCTTCTTGGTGAGGCAGAGCATCTTTTCACATCCCTTTGTCCACTTTGGTTCTTTTGTTGTCAAAGTCTCATCCCTACCCTTGTTGATTGGTAAGAATCCTCTATATACTCAGATTAAAGGCCTTTGATTGGAATATAGAGATAAAAGATAGATAGATAGATAGATAGATAGATAGATAGTGATTTTGTATATACGCTTCCACTATGTGGGTTTTCACTCAAACACTAAGAAAACTAAACAGTTTAGTTTAGTGGTGTGGTTTGTGTGTTAGCCTGCCTGGAACTTGCTATGTAGCCACGATGGTTGACCTATCCTGTTTAATGGCACTGCCCTCAGTCTCATCACTCAGTGTTAAGATAAGAATGTGGACAGGATTCTGTCCTTCCTCTTCTCCCTCACTGAAGGAGTCTCATTGGTCACGAAAACTTGTTCATCTGTCCCCTCAATGTCTGCTTGCATCCCTTCCTCTTTATTTTCAGTGTATCCTGTCCTTAACAATGTATCCTGTCCTTAACAATGTATCCTGTCCTTAACAATGTATCCTGTCCTTAAC
>JADRCH010000142.1:6119983-6137136 GCA_019843965.1 Rhynchomys soricoides | reverse complement strand
GTCCTTAACAATGTATCCTGTCCTTAACAATGTATCCTGTCCTTAACTACCTACAGTCCCCTTCCAGATGTGGCTCCCATACTAAACCCTGAATCATCGTGTACATGTGGCTTCTCCTATGGCCCTCATGAAACTCTCTCCTTTTGCTGAAAGATTCAACTACACAATTCTTCTACTTTTTCCCCAGCCACGCCAACCTTGGCAGTTCTCTAACCACATCTCTGCCTTATCCTGGAATACCCTTCTACCCGTAAATAATCTGCTTCTATTCACTTCACTCTCTGAAGCTTATGCTGGCCATGTAGACAGAACTGCCCCACTCCCTGTAGCACAGATGTGCTTCGAGGACAGGAGTCCATGTTTTGCTTACATGTCTGTTCTTGGAAAACTAGCCACTGTAGACATGCTGGACAGGAGTTTATTGAACAACCAAAGAAAAAGTTATGTTTTCCCTTGTAAAGACTGAGAGAATTTTTTCAAGTTACATTAAATGAAGAAAAACTTACTATTAAAAGTATTTCAAAACGACTATGTTTAATGAGCATAACATAATGTTTAACTAGTCTACCCTTTCTCCTGTTGTAGGATATTTGTTTCTAGGTTTTTTGTTTTTTTTTTACTAAATCAATTGTTTCCTTGAACCATATTTCTAAGAAGGACTTACTCATTTAATAAGTAGAAAATTAAAAGTTTTGGTGTGTGCTAACAAATGCCTTAAGAAAGATCCCATCACTTTAGACTTCTACCAAAGACGAATCTCTGAAACACCAAATGTGCCAGGTATGGTGGTACATGCATGCAGTTCCAACACTTGAGAGGTGAGGCAGAAGGACCAGGAGTTCAAAGGACCACCTTAGCTACACAGTGAGTTCGAGGCTGCCTGAGGTACAAAAGATCCAATCTCAAAAACAAATAAATTTGACAAAGGAGAGGGAGAAATTAAGTATAGTCACACTTAGATTTGAAAATTCCATAACAAAATCTATTGCTAACTTAAGAATAAAAACAGATAAATATAAAGATAGTAGAGGATTAGTATATAGAACAAAGAATAATATAGTCCTTGATCTGATACTAACCAAACAATGTATGTTTTCTTCTGACATAGTAAATAAGATTAACTCACTTTCATTATATACATATGTATATGTGTATGTTTACATACACACTTACACGCACACCCACATATATATTAAGCAGATTCTCACTAGGTAGTCCTGACCTAGAATTCACTACTTTAGACCAGGCTGGTCTTGAATTCAGATATCCATCTGCTTCTGCCACCCAGAGCCGGGATTAAGTTGTGTATCACCATACCAGGTACATCTTTATTTTCTATTGTTATTATTTTAATAGTTTATGTGCATAGGTGTTTTGCCTATATATAAGGCCAGAAGAGGGCATTAGGTCCCCTAGAGCTGCATTACAAACAGCTGCAGTTACAGACTGTTGGGAACCACCATGTGAGTTCTGAGACTCAAAGCCAGGTCCTCCAGAAGAGCAGCCTGAGCTCTTAACTATGGAGCCACCTCTCCACCCTCCCCAGCCTGGGGGGGGGGGGGGAGGGGTTTCACGGGGGGGGGGGGGGGAGAGAGAGAGAGAGAGAGAGAGAGAGAAAGAAAGATGTTCACATGAGAATCCAGCTATACACATGACATGTGGAGGTCAGACGCTAACCCAGGTTCTTATTTCTGACCTGGTTTGAGGAAGGATCTCTCTTGTGTTTGCCATTGTGTATAGCAGACTAGCTCACACGAGTTTCTAGGAATGCTGTCTCCACCTCTTAGTGCACACAAGGAGCACTGGGATTATAGATCCAAGTCATTGCTCACAGACAAACATAGCCAGGCTTTGCCAGAGTTGAACCCAGACCCTCATACCTGAACAGCAGGTACTTTACTCACTAAGCTATCTAATCAGCCCTCATCTTTATTTTTAAACAGGTCTCTCATGCCATTCTGGAGCTTGAACAAAGGGCCTTATACGTGCTAGCTAAGTGTTCTTCACCTCCTATTATTCCTCTTGTTATTTGAGTTTCACAACATGCTCAAGGTACATAAACAGTTTATTCACTAAAGATTTGTAGCAATCTTCCTGCCTCTGTTTCCAAGTATAGGCATTCACTACTAAGCCCAACCAAGACTGCAGAGAAGTAAATTCTACACAGTTCTTAATCCTACCAGCTTTTAATTACTCTAGGAGCTGAGTCTATAGCTCAGTAACAAGGTGTTTACCTACCAAAGCCTATGTTCAATCCCCAGCTTTTTTTTTTTTGGAAACAGTTTCTCTGAGTAGCCTTTGACTGTCCTGGTACTTACTCTGTTCGAGGCCAGGTGACCCTCAAACTCAAATCTGCCTGCCTCTGCTTCCCAAGTGCTGGGATTAAAGGCCAGCACTACTTGGCTAAAACTATTATCAGTTTCAACATTTCATTTGATATGTTGTTCAAAAGTTGCTTCACAAACCATGTGTACTCCTATAATCTCAAAACTCAAGAGGCTAAAAATCAGATCAATCTTGAATGTAAGGATAGCCTGGGCTTTATAGTAAGACCTATCCAAAACAAACAAGAGCTGAGGAGTAGCTCAAGGGCAGAGTGTTGTCTACCATGAATAAGACCCTGAGTTCTACCCCAGCACAGAAAAAAAGAAGTTGTAGTCATAAAATTGACACCAAGAGAAACCCTCAAGAGACAAGCTTTAGAGGGATTATATTAGATTTTATAACTTCAGCTTCCACTCCAAAAGCTGAAGCTGTGACTTTGATTCATCTTTAAGGATTTCCTCCATCTATCTAGTCCAGTTACATGGGAAAGTCTTATCATTCACTGCTGTCTACAGGGCATGATCAAACACTTACCCTAGAATTCAGGATTCTTTCTAATTTCAACCTATGTTTTCAGGTAGCATCATCCCTACTCCTCCAAGCAAGCTAGTCCACTAAGAACCATGAGCCTCTGGGGTTCCAGGAGTGTGCCACTGCTGCCTGTTGGTTTAATGTGATAATCTCCACATCTATCCATTTTCCTGTAAATGATAGCATTTCATCCTTTATAGCTATATAGGTAATAGATTTCCTTTATCCAGTCATCTGTTGAAGTACATCTAACTCAGCCTTTTCTCCAGACAGGGCCTCACTAGGTTGCCCAAGCTGGCCTTGAACTCATTCATTAACCAAGGCTGTTTTTGAATTTATGGTCTTCCTGCCTCAGCCTTCCAAGTGACTGGGATGGAATGCCTGTCCAACCAGGCCAGGCTTTGCAGTTAATATTTATGGAGCATACACTATGTGCTAGACACAATGCTTTCCACATATTTAGTTTTTTGTTGGTTTTGAAATAAAAATATTTTTCTTCCTTGTTTTTTACTTTATTTTTGAGACACGGTTTGACCATGTAGTTCAGACTAGCCTGGAACTGCCTGTGTAGCCCAAGCTAGGCTTAAACTCCTGATCCTCCTGCCTCAGCCTTCTGAATGTTGGGATGACAGAAGTATAGCACCACATCTGTTTTAACTCATTTCATTTCACCTGTGCAATCCCTTTCTTCTCAATCCATACAGCCACAGAAACAGTTTGACCTTTAAAGGTGTGGAAAGAAGGCAAATAGTGGTTTAGCAACCTCTCTTTCTACCATTGGAACAAAGTTGTATGAAAACCAGATTCTATCCATGGCAAGAGAGTCTCTCTGTAGGCTGTCCTAAAATAAGCATGGCTACCAGGGCCTTTCTTAAATGGAGAACTGGACTTTACACAACTCCTTCACTTTTATAATCTGACGTGATGCTAACAGCTTACGCAGTAACTAGACAGTACAGAGCCCTCACTTTCCCTTTACAGGTTGTATAGTACACCCCTCAGCCTCCTGAATGTTGGGCTTAACAGTGTATGCCACCTATCACTTCTGCTTTGTTACTCACACTATAACTCATGTAATAGTTACATTTATTTTAGCCTATTTTTGTCTAGTATTGGAGATTCGCTTTCTTAGGGTCTTGCTTTAACCACATGAACCAAAATCCGGAGGTGTTTTTACATTTTGTTTGTTTGCTTGCTTGTTGGAGACAGTATTACCCTAAATGACCCAAACAGGCCTCAAATTCACAAGCCTCCTACCTCAGCCTCCTGAGAGCTAGGATTCCAGGCAAGTGCCACCATACTTGACTCTCTGACTGATATTTTCTTGGGGGAATCTGAGAAACAAACATGTGTGACAACTATCTCTGCTACCACTTTGGGGAAAAATAGACTACCTGACAAAATGCTAAACAGAAAATGATATTATCACAGTCATAGGGGATCAACTTAATATAGTAAGAGCTGTGGAAAGGGCATGAGATTATCCAATTTAACTCTCATCGGGCATAGTGGCACATGACTGTAAGAACAGCAAGCACCCAGAAGGCTGACACAAAAAGGTCAGGAATTCAAGGACAATCTTGGCTCACTAGGTGAGTTTGAGACAAGTCTGTGATAAACCAGACCCTGTCTCAAAAGTAAATAAGTAAAGTATATCTCCATCTGGTTGTATAAGCCTAGTTATCCCCACCTCCATTTGCCTGGTCCTAAGTAATAACAGTAACAAGTGAGCAGGCAGCACTGTTACTACCCAGCCCACTGTCCTCTTGCAGAGAATGCAATACCCCAATCTTCCTAAACACAAAATCTCTGCAGGAGCCGTGGTGGGCCCTGTATTCCCAAGCACTAAAAGGCTAATGCAAGGGGATTACTTGAGCAGAGGAATTTGAGGCAAGCCCAGGTTGGCCCTGAGCTCACTCTGTAGACCAGGCAGGCCTTGAACTTGGTGATCCTCTTGCCTCAGTTCCCCAAATGACTTTGAAGACCAAACTATGCAACCAGGCCAGTTACAAATTCTATAACTCTGGGACGCAAAGGTGCCTGAACTTATACATAGACAATATGCCTAAAAGACCCATGCTCTCAGTTTCTTAGTTAGCTTCCTCTAAGAATAAAATAGAGACAATTTTAACAGCTGCTTTATCTAAATATCCATAAATTATGTAAGTACGTATAAAAGCATTTTTAACAAACTGAAACAGTAAAGGTCAATGTTTATAGTCTAAAGTTAATACTGGAAGGCAGTTGAACTTCCTATAAATTCTACACTGAGAATAGATTCTTTGCACTTTCCTTCCTACTTAACACTAATACCGCGTGTCACATGAGCCAGTTCACCAGTAGAGAAATAGGCTCTTACTAGCCAGGTTTTTTTTTTTTTTTAAGATCTATAATGTAGTTCTGGCTGGCCCTAAATTCACAGAGATTCACCTGCCTCTGCCTCCCAGTTCTTGAATCAAAGACATGCACCACCACACGTGGCTCTAGATATTTCTTATACTGCTTCTTCCTACAGACTGTACTTCCTACTTCTGGAGAAAAAGACAGTGAGGAATTACTTCCACAGGATGTACATATTTTTAATAGTTTCTTTTTCTTTTTTATTAGCTTTAAACTTTTGTATATAGAGAATTTCTTCAACATCTATTAATGATGTTTATAGTAGCTAACAGCATGCACTACATAAGAATTTCTTATGCCTTGGGGCAGTGGTTTTCAACTTGTGGGTCCCAACCCCTTTGGCAAACCTCTATCTTCAAAAATATTTACATTATGATTCATAACAGTAACAAAATTATAGTTATAAAGAAAGTAGCATTGAAAATAATTTTATGGTTGGGGGTCATGAAGAACTTCACAGCATGAAGAACTTTCCAAATGGGCTGCAGCACTAGGAGGTTGAGGACCACTGTCTTAGGGAGTTAATCTTCACAATACTCTAAAAAATAAAAGTTATTATTTTGCTTGAGTTTTCAATTTTTTCTTTTACATTTATTATGGGGGGGGATACAGAGGAAGGGAGAGAAGGAGGAAAGGTGGGGGGGGGAGAGAGAGAGAGAGAGAGAGAGAGCGAGCTAACAAGCTACTTCTCTCCCTCCAGCACCTGAGTCCTGGGCATTGAACTCAGATCATCAAGTTTAGCAGCCAGTGATTTTTAACTGTTGAACCATCCCTGTTTGTTTGTTTGGTTTTGTTTTGTTTTAAGAAAATTTAGGCTTAGGAATGATAGATAAAAGCTGAAGAGATGGCTCAACAGTTAAGGTCACTTGCTGCTCTTCCAGAGGACCTGAGTTCTGTTCATAGCACCCATATAAAAAGTGGGGCATGATGGGACATGCTTATAATGCCAGTGCTGGGGAAGGAGAGATGGGAGGATTCCTGGGGCCTGCTGGCATAGCCTAATTGGTGAATCACATGTCCTGCTGAGGGATCCTATCTTACAACATCCAGAAACTCCAGCTCCAGAGGACCCTATACCTTAGGCCTGCTCCAGCACCACCCAAACATATACATATGCCGCCACCACCATACACACACACACACACACACACACACACACACATTATTAAATAAATAAAGTCAAAATGGTTTGGGGACATAGCCCAGTAGTATAGCACTTTCCTAGCACATACAAGAGTCAAATATACTTTGAGTATATTAATTAAAACATTTTGAAAAGATGTTTTGGTTTTGGTTTGGTTTTTTGACGTAGGGGTCTCATGTAGCCCAGGGTAGTCTCAAACTTGCTATATAATTGAGACAGTCCTTGAATCCTGGACCCTCCTCCTACGATCCCAGTCTTGGAGGCAGCAAGCACTCTAAACCATCTTGCCAGTTTACCACCATCAGGTTTTTTTAACATTTCTCTTTCCTGTGCACCCATGGTCTTAAACTCACTAAATATAGTTCAGCAGCATCCTGCCTAGATTCGGGGATTACATATGTATGTCAAACAATCAACTTGAACAACTTCCCTTTGGGATTGGCTATTCCTGACTTAGGTACTTTTCCTGCTGCAGTTAGGAATGAACATTTCTTCCAAAGGGCCTTGCTGTCTTTATTGGAAACAGCAGCAAACATATCTCCACTGTTCTGAAGCACCCTGTTTAAAGCACTCTGAGCAGATAGAGACAGAAAATAACCAGGGGTCTGCTAAGTTCTTACAACATTCTGCAGCTTCTCTAGCCTGAATCACCAAAGTGTTCAAAAACAAACAACCCCAAAGGCTTATGAACCACATGCTCAGGTTTAGTCACAGTTATTGACTGGCCAATTTTCTGTGTTAGTTACTTCTGCATCATTGTGACCAAAATAACCTAACAGAAACCACTTCTGGGAGGATAGGTTTATTTTGGCTCATGTTTTCATCAGTTTAAGTCAATCATACCAGGAATGGCATTACAGAATTCACAGCAAGCATGTGGCAGAAATGCCTCACATAGTACTGAACAGGAAGCAGAGACTACAGCCAGAACTAGGGTAGGAATCATCGCCATTGGACCATTTGCCCCTATAGACCTACTTCTACCAGGTAGGATCCACCTCTTAAAATCAAAATAACATTATGAGTCCATTTTAAGGAAACTTTCATGGAGACTAAGAAGGTGTATTCTATAATGTGGAGCGGAATATTTTATGGACATCTATAAGAACTTTTGGATCAATGATGTTATTTCACAATAATACTTCTGGTTATTTTGGTTTTGGTTTTGGTTTTTGTTGTTGTTTTGTTTGATCTGGAAGACATGTCCATTGTGGAAAGTAGAGTATTAAAATCACCCTCAATTACAGTGTTGGGGTTAATCTGTGGCTTAATCTCTAGCAATGTTGGTTTTATGGAGTTGAGCACTCCCAAGTTTGTATGTTTGTATGTAGTGTGTGTGTCTGGAGCTGTAATCTCCTCCTAGTGGGTTTTTAACAATGAGAAGACAGAAACTGTACCCCATGAGACACTGTGGTACAAGCAGCAGAGCGGAAGAATCAAATGTCCTTTGTCAGTTACTGATAGAGTAACAGGCTGGAGAGACGGCTCAGTGGTGAAGAGCACTGAGAGGTCCTGAGTTCAATTCCCAGCAACCACATTGGTGGCTCACAGCCATCTGTAATGGGATCCGATGCCTTCTTCTGGTGTGTCTGAAGGCAGCTATATAATACACTGAAGGCAGTGTATAATAAATAAATAAATCATTTTTTTAAAAAAAGAAAAGAACCCTACACTGTTGTGCTGTTGGACTGGCACACTAAATAACACTCTTAGTCACTCTCAAAGCTATCACACTGACGAGCAAATGATAAGGTTATGTATGCTCTTGTGTCTAAACTTAAATTTAGGATTTTAGATACCTGGTCTGTTCAATTACAGCTCTGAGGACAAAACTATGAGGAGAATATATACTAAGTTTCTTAAACATTCTATGTAAATCAGGAATTGTTATCATCACTATTATTGGAAATACTTAGTCAATAAATTATCAACAATCAAAGTCTCTTTAAATGAGAGACAGAGGAGGAAGAGGAAGAGGAGGAGGCGGAGGAGGAGGAGGAGATGAGAGAGATGGCTCAGCAGTGAAGAGCACTGGCTGCTCTCGCAGAGTTTGACTCCCAGTTCTACACAACCATACATACATACATAATCCCAAGGGATCCCATACCCTCATCTGACCTTTATGAGCACTACACACACATGTGGTGCACATACCTACATACATCCAAATAAAATAAAATAAATCTTTAAAAAAAGAATAAAGCACCACAAAGACCAGGTGTGGTGAGCCATATCTGAATACTTGAAATTCTACCTCCCAAGTGCTGGAATTACAGGTATGGATCACCACATCTAGACTGTCTCAGGCAGTCCTCATAACCAAAAAATATCTGACTAAAACCCCTCCTTTCCAGCATAAGAGCTGTTAATTTTGATTTAGTCCAGTTTGTTCTTCCTTTGTCACTTGTGGTGGTATTGTCATCTGTAAGAAAGCACAGTCTAGTCCCAGGTCCTAGTCATTCATGCTTATGCTTTCTTGAAGTGGAAACTTAAGGGTTCTTTGGAAAGATTGGATACTCTTTTGCTGGGGCAAACATGTGAAGGGACATTTCATTAAAGTGGACCCAGGTGTGAAAAGGCTAAGGCATATTTGTGAAGGAACGACTCACTGAAGCAGATACAGGAGAGAGGATGTTCTCCTTCTAAAGCAAGCATGTGAAAGGTCATGTAAAGGATTCTTTGCTAACAACACACATGTATTGGTCCACCTTACATTGCATTGTTGAGCTGCATTTGTTGGGACTCCATAGAAAGAAACACACCAAAAATCTTGTGGTGGTGTGCTGCAGTTTGTTCCACGTGCTGAGGCAAGGCACATGCTGAGGCAAGGCACAGGGAAGACACATGATGTTTGGAGGGTATAAATGGGACTTCACAGAGTGGTGGACATGGAACTTGGCTTGCTGGTACAGCTGGCTGTACAACACTTGTGGATCTCATGTCTTCACTTATCTTCACTTCCCTGAGAGAAGCACAGCTGAGAACTTCTCCTGGTGTCCCTCCAGGTCCCTCCTGCTGACTAGAGCCAGGCCTCAGCCTGGCTGTCTCTCTGCTAGGTCATGTCACTGCTGTTGCTAACCCAACTGGACTGCTGGTGTATCTGTGAGGTGTTTGCGAGTGGATCGAGCTGCCACTGCCTGCTAACCTGTTAGCTGAAGTGCTGATTCGCAGACAACGCAGGTGGGAGTTGCTACAAAGACCCTTTCTAAACAGGTCCGCTCCCCCCACCCCCGCCCATATCCTTTCTTTCCCACTGCCTCTGGGGTGGTGGGCTAAAGGGAGGTTAAAGCGTTTAAGAACCATCATTAAAAATAAGGTTTGAAAAAATCAAAGGTACACTTTCTTCTAAGAATTTTATACTTTTAGCTCTAATGTCTTGGCTTTTATCAGTTTTTAGTTAATTCTTATTTGTGGTGTGAGGTAGGGGTCTAGCATCATTCATTCCCATGTGACTGCCTAGCTGAAATGGAAATATATCCATTCTGCCTGCTAGATTACTCTGGTGCCCTTGCTGAAAATAAACTGACCGTCAGGAATGTCAGGATTTATTTCCAGACTTCCTGGTCCACTAATCTAAATGTCTTATGACACTACTAGACTATCTTTTATTGTAGTATTTTAGTGAGCTTTAAAATCAGGAAATGAGCACCAATAAGAAGGTCCAGGCAATCCCTGCCAACTTTAATAATCTGAGTTCAGGATTTCCAGGACCCACATCATCAAAGGAGAGAACCAACTCATAAAAGCTATCCTCTGGGCTCCATGAAGCTGTGATGGCGCGCACACACACACACAATCTCTTTCCAATTATAGGCTGTTTAATTTCTTAGTTTTCACTGCTTTTGTTAAGCTGGTTCTTTTGTGTTGTATTTTCATTTTAACATCTTCTTTGTATGTACATTTGACATGAGTGTGTGGGAGTATGGATACATGCATGCCAAGGTGCACATATGGAGGTCAGAGTTAGTTCTCTCCTCATACCCTGGCATCTAGGGGTTGAAAAGGAGCACCTCCAGTGCTTCTACCCATTGAGCCATCTTGCCAGCCCAATGTCAGTGTTCTCATATAGCCCAACTAACCCTGAACTTACTATATAGCTGAGGCTAACTTTGAACTTCTGATCCTCCTGCCTCAACTCCCCAGTGCTATGATTAGTAGCATCAACTGCCACACCTAGGTTTATGCGGTGATAGGGATTAAACCTAGGGCATTGTGCATGTTCGGAAAGTTTTACAAACTGGGTTATAGTTCCATCCTTATTTTGTTCCTTTTGATGTTTTTATAAATAAAACTTCTTTTTCTTACTTTTATTCCTATATTGGTCACTTCCATTGTACAGATATACACTAGATCTTCCATTTTGATCTTATAACTTGTAACCTTATTAAACTTGCATTTTGGTTCTAATATTTGTTTTGTGCAATTCCTTGAAACTTTTTCATTAAAGTTTTCATAGTGTTCTGTTTTGTTTTGAGAGAGGGTCTTACTATATATACCAGGCCAGCCTTGAACTCACAGAATACCTGTCTGTGCTTCCTGAGCCCCACCATGCAGGCCTCATTAAAGATGTTTTAATACAGACTTTAAACACAAAGGCAAAGGGGGAGGTTCTCAGAAAGAAAGGCACACCCCACAGCACAGGTGTGTGTTCCCCTTACATCGAGCAGCAGAGAAAGACACTCAGAGCAGAGTCAGCTCCTTTGAGTTTTCTAAGCATAAGATCACTTCATCAGCAAATAAAAGTTTTTCTTCTTCCTTTCCAATATGGATGCCTTATTAGTCTGCTTGTCTATTACTGTGATAAAATACTGACCAAAGACAACTTGGAGAGAGAAGGGTTTACTTGGCTTCCATGTCCCAATCACAGTCATCAATAAGAAAATCATCAGGGCAAGAACTCAAACAAGAGACGAGTAGGGAACCACGGAGGAAAGCTGCTTATTGGCTTGCTAGCTCTGAAACGTCACAAGCCAGGCCCCAGCATCTGCAGCTCTCTCCACATCCTATCTTCCAAGCTCTCATCACAGCTCAGTACGTTCTGAGAATTCAATGGCCTTTCTAGCCCAAAACCTCAAATGCTCCCACAATCTTTCCAGAAAAGAACGTAGTCAGGTTTGTCTCAGTTACAGCCCTGTCTAGAACCAATTTCTGTTCTAGTTTGCATCTGTCACTGTGACTAAACATCATGGCCAAAAGCAACTTGGGGAGGAGTCATAGTTACAGATTCCATTGCTGTAAAGAGACACCATGACCAAGGCAACTCTTATAAAGGACAACATTTAATTGGGGCTGCCTTACTGGTTCTCAGGTTCAGTCCATTATCATCATGGCAGGAAGCATAGCAGCATCCAGGCAGGCATGGCACTGGAGAAGGAGCTGAGAGTTCTACATCTTGTTCCAAAGGGAACCAGGAGAAGACTGAATCTCTCAGGCAGCTAGGAAGAGGGTCTCATGGCCCGCCCCCACAGTGACATACTTCCTCCAACAAGGCCACACCTACTCCAACAAAGGCCACACCTACTAATAGTGCCATTTCCTAGGCCAAGCATATTCAAACCACCACAGAAGAAAAGTACTTATTTCTCTTTACATGTTATAATCCATCATCAAAGGATGTTGTGATGGTTTGTATATGCTCTGCTCAGGGAGTGGCACAATTAGAAGGTGTGGCCCTGTTGGAGTAGGTGTGTCACTGTGGATGTGGGTTATAAGACTCTCATCCTAGCTGCCTGGAAGTCAGTATTCTGCTAGCAGCCTGCAGATGAAGATGAAAATTCTCAGCTCTGCCTGCACCATGCCTGCCTAGATGATACCATGTTCCTGCCTTGATGATAATAGACTGAACCTCTGAACCTGTAAGCCTGCCCCAATTAAATGTTGTCCTTATAAGAGTTGTCTTGATCATGGTGTCTGTTCACAGCAGTAAAACCCTAACTTAGACAGAAGTCAAGGCATGAGTTCAAATAAAAACCCAGGGAGTCAAAGGAAGAATGCTGCTCACCGGCTTGCTCTCTCTATGGCACACTTAGCTTGCTTTCTTATACAACCCAGGCCTACCTGTTCAGGGGTGGCACTTACCACAGTGGGATGTGGGCCCTCCCAAGTCAATTGGCAATTGAGAAAATGCTCACAGACAAGGCCAACAGACCAGTTTCCTCAGTTGAGGCTCTCTATTCACAGATGACTCTGTTTGTTTTCAAGTTGACAAAAGCTAACCAGCACAGATGCCTTCTGTTTCTTTTCTTACTTAATTGACCTGACTAGAGCCTCTAGGACATTGCTGAAAAGTTTTAAGAGCATACATCCTTGTTTTACCTCTGAGGGAAAAATTCAATTTTTCATCATGTGGCATGAGGGTTGGCTATGTGTTTTCCATACATGTACCTGGCAGGTAAAGAAGAACCCTTCAAGCCATTAAAGGTGGCATACACCTTTAATCCCAGCACTCAAGAGGCAGAGGCAGGCAGATCTCTGAGTTGGAGGCCAGCCTGGTCTACAGAGTGAGTTCCAAGACAGCCAGGAATATGCAGTGAAACCCTGTCTCAAAAAAAGCAAACACACACACACACACACACACACACACACACACACACACACACACGCAAAAACAAGAAACCGTCAAGGCTGGAGAGATGGCTCCTACTCTCCTAACTGGAGAGTTAGGAGTATTTACCTATCCTACGGAGGACCCAAGTTGGTCCCAGTACCCACTTGGTGACTTAGAACCATATTTAACTCCAGAACTTCACGCCCTCTTCTGGCTGCTTTAGGCACTGCACATATAGTACGCAGACATACATGCAGGGGAAACTCCTAAACCTCTAAAATGAATGAAAGTGAGGACAGACAGAGGGAGAAAGAAGAGACAGACAGAAAGACAAGCCCGCCTCCTAATTGTGGGTTCCAGTTTTCTCCCTTTCAATAGCTAACTGGGACTGAAAATAATAAATTAGTACATTGATTTTGGTTTCCAGAGCGTACATTTAAAAAAGTATTTATGTATCTGTGTACAGCAAGGTGCAAATGTGGAGATCAGCAGACAACTTGCAAGAGTCCGTTCTTTCCTTCCATAGTGTGAGTTCTGGGGATGAAATTCAGATCGTCAGTCTCCGTGCCATCTTGACAGCCCACATATAATGTTTAATACTTGCTTTAAAAACATTTCCAACCAACTTAAAATTTATCCTTTCTATAATAAATGCAGGGATGGGGATGGAGAAGAGACTGAGGGAATAACCAGTAACCGGCCCAACTTGAGACCCATCCATGGGTAAGTACCAAACCCTGATACTATTACTGATAATTCTGTTATGCTAGCAACAGTCTAGTGTGGTTGTCCTCTGAGAGGCTCCACCCAGCAGCTGACTCAGACAGATGCAGACACCCACAGCCAAACAGTGGATACAGTTTGGGGAGTCTTATGGAAGAATAGGAGGAAGGATTTCGAGCCCTGAAGGGGATAGGAACTCCACAGGAAGACCAACAGAGTCAACTAACCTGGACCCATAGGGCTCTTAGATAATGAACCACCAACCAAAGGACATACACAGGCTGGACCCAAGTCTCCCTGCACATACGCAGCAGCTGTGCAGCTTGGTCTTCGTGTGGGTCCTGAACAACTGGAGCAGGGGCTATCCCAAAAGCTGCTGCCTGTCCATGGGATGTGTTCTTCTAGCTGGGCTGCCTTGTCTGGCCTCGGTGGGAGAGGATGCACCTAACCTAGCAGGGACTTGATGTGCCTGGAAAGGGGTGGGGGGAGGAATAAGAGGGGCCAACTTGCTCAGAGGAGAAGGGGGCATAAGAGGAAGGATTGTGGGAGGGGGCAGTGAGCAGGATGTAAAGTGAATAACAACAGCAGCAGAAAATCCAAAATGTTGCTTGATTTTTCCAATTTTCCAGCAAGTTATCTTCAAACTGTTTGAATTTTGGGTAGCATGAGGCTTTAGTCTGTATGTTTCTCAACTCTATCTTCTCCCTTTAACGGTCTATTTTTACTTCTCCATGGCACCTCCTGTTTCAGGTTCACTGGCATCGTTAGCCCTTCCAACAGAGACTCTAGCTGCCTCTGCATGGGGCACTCTGAATGTTGGTAAGAGTCTAAGATTAACATAGGGCTGTGAGAATAGCAAACCTGGAAAGTCAAGTTCCAGAAGCAACAAGCAACTACTAGACAATTTAGAGTCAAGAACTTCCCAGGATGGAAAAAAACAAAACCCAAGCAAATGTACACAGTAAAAGCAAGTCCAGGTGCTGAGAAGAAAGCCTACTTGTTCAAGTACTAGGCTCAATGCCCAGGATCAAAACCTAGAACAAACCAAGAAAACTCCTAGGTCCTAAGGATTCTAACAATTTCAGACGAAAGAAAGCAAATCAAAAGCCACTTTAATCCACATGATATATAGGCTAATGAAGAATGAACATCTTTTCATTTGCTCACTATTATTAAAGAAATGTCTGCTCAGATCTTTTGTCCATTTTCAACTTGGGCTATTTGGGTTTATTATTGATTTGTTTTTTGAAACAGGGTGTTGTTATGCAGCCCAGGCTGCCTTCTGAGTGCTAGAATTACAAAGCCTGGCCCTCCTCTTCTGGCTAGCCACAAACCTCTGTGTTCATTCAAGCAATCTACCTGCTTCTATCTTCCTTGCCACAGGGATGAGGTGAAGTAAGCACACACCACTGCACCTGGCTATCATGCTGTGGATGCAGGAGAAGGGTGCATCATACCCGTTCTTATACAGACAACAGAAATATTAATATTAAAGTGTAAAGACTAACAAAACAAATATTTTTAACTGCTTAAACTTGAACCGTAAAGAAAACTATTTGGCTCTAATGTTTAATGCACACACACTGTGGTAAATATATGACCATTAGTGAGTGCTGTCTGAGTCCAATGCTTTGTATGATGCTCATGTCCAACGAATTTTTATCTGCAGTTGCTTATGCCATTGGTGTAAATGTTAATGCAAAGGAAAATGTAAATGATGTTTTCCTATTATTATGAAAATAGCCTTGACTTCACATGTTCTTAGAAAAGGTCTAGGGAAACTCTAGGTCTACAAGACCACATTTTGGGTGGCTCTATGGAACACATGGCTGTTTGAAAAATAAAATTATTTTCCATATACATTTTCTCATAAAGTTGACACTCCAGCCTATAATCCAACCACAAAAGAGACTGATACAAAAGGATCAGAGTTCAAGGCCAGCCTGGGCTACACAGTGAGTTCCAGGCCAGCCTAGACTACACGGAAAAACCCTAGCTTGAAAGAAAACACACACACACACACACACACACACACACACACACATCAAAATAGCTAAATAAAATGGACATTCCGGGGTTAAGCCACAGAAGGGAAAGTGTACTATACTGCCCTATAATTCCTTCCGTATTGGCCAGTTTGATGTCAATTTGCCACAAGCTAGAGTCATAAGAGAGGAGGCAGTCTCAGTTGAGAAAAAAAAAAAAAAAATGCCTCCATAAGATCAGCTGTAAGGAATTTTCTTAATTAGTGATTGATGGGGTGCGCCCAGCCTATTGTAGGTAGTGCCATCCCTGGGCTATGGTCCTGTGTTCTATTAGAAAAGCAAGCAGGCTGGCAAACCATGAGGTGCAAGCCAGTAAGCATCACCCCTCCATGGCCTCTGTATCAGCTCCTGCTTCCAGGTTCCTGCCCTTACTGCTTTTTGATGATCAGCTGATATATGCAACTGTGAATCTTCAAGAACTAGTAGTGAGCAAACCAGGCATGATGGCACACGCTTAATTACCTCAACTCTAGGGGAGCAGAGACAAAGTATCATAAATTTGAGGCCAGCCTGGACTATAGAGCAAGACCTTATTAGAAAGAGGGTAGTCGTATGTAGTGGCACATGCCTTTAATCCCAGCACTCAGATGATAGAGGTAGGTGGATCTTTGTGAGTTTGAGGCCAGCCTGGTATAGAGTGAGTTCCAGGTCAGCCAGAGAGAAATCCTGTCTCAAAAAAACCGAACAAACAAAAATAGAGACAGCAGTCCAGGATGGCCAGTTTAGTTCCACTAAAGGACACACTGATCAAAATTTCCAGAACAAACCTCTAACTATAAAATAACTCACTTTGCTACACAATGAGTCTTTCCCATGTCAGGCCTACCCCACCCATGTGAGTTTCCATCTCTCCTACATCATAATTCCTATCAGGGGCCTGTGGAACTCTTCACTACCAGCCACTTGAACTTTAGGGATCAAAGTTACTTTAAAACCTTTGTTTCAATGTCTTTTATCAAAGCCCTTTCCTCATGGGGCATTTGTTCTTTGGCCTGAGTACTCTTTCCTCTCTCTTCCAGTTAATGACTGCTCTTCTTCTGTCCTTAGTATTCTAGACAGTTCCTCGGAAAAGCGTGCCCTGGCCTCCCCGTCAAACCCTTAATTATAATGCCTTGTAAGTGCTCAGTACCAAGTAGTCACTTGCCATGCTCCCCCCACCCATCAGCAGACTTCACAAAGGCCGAGTGTACTCGGTTTTACTCCTCATTGTGTTCCCACCGCTGAGTTAATTCCAGGCCTTTTCATTATTTCACACGACGGCGGCAGACAAACACTTTCCCACTTATGTAAGAGGCCTACAACTTGAATCAGAGAGGTTAATTCCTGTCTTTACATCTTCTCATCCAAATCCACACCCGATCTCCTCTCTGTCTCTTCAGTGACATAAGGTAGTGCCATATCCCATATGAAGACATTCTCTTTTTTTTTTTTTTTTTTT
>JADRCH010000142.1:6083031-6119883 GCA_019843965.1 Rhynchomys soricoides | reverse complement strand
CTGTAGACCAGGCTGGCCTTGAACTCAGAAATCCGCCTGCCTCTGCCTACCGAGTGCTGGGATTAAAGGTGTGCGCCACCACTGCCCGGCGAAGACATTCTCTTTAACATGGCAGACTGCATGGGTCTTCTACAACGTTATGAGTTCCTTTTATTTCTATGCTAAGCTGGTGACCTTCCACACACTGCCACGTTATCATTGCATAATGGTTTATGTCTAAGTACCTTTTCATTTAGTAAGCACAAACATTTTCTGGGCTCCTAAAGGGTAATTACAGTTTAATTTGCTATTCTAGTGCCCATTTACATTATGAATTCTCGGGGCACATCTGCTGAAGGAATTAACAGAGAACTTCCCATAGCCTGAAATGGGGGCTCAGTTCACAGCTTATCTCTAACCTTGGCAACTGACGGTTCTTTGAAGTATACCTAAAGATGTTAGATTTTTTTTTTTTTTTGAAAAACCATCATTACCCCTTTTGACAGACAGTTCAAAACAAGTGTGATAGAAGAACATTAAATTACTCATTATTTTACATTTCTGGATATATTTAGAATAGTTCATAACCAAGTATTTTTAAATATAGACTATTAACATATTCTATAACTCTTAAGGATAATCAACATTGTCAACTTTTATTCTTCCCACCTGAGGCATGGGAAATCTTTTTACATTTTCAGTAAATTAAATTGTGCCAAAACTATAGCAACAGGCAAAAAACAATGTCTATAGTCATGCTGGTTACTCCCTTGGCTGACTACCATTCACCACAAATTATCTGTGTATGAAATACATGTATATTGTTTTTTATGGTGGGCCAGCATACATTTGACAGTGCTTATTGTGGTGGTCAGAGGACAGAGTTCTTTCTACCATGTGGGTCCCAGGGACCCAACTCAGGTGGCCAGGCTCAGCATGTACTCAGACAACTAATTTTCTAACTCAATTTTTGGAGATAGACTCTCACATTAGCCAGGCCTTGAACTTCTCTATGTGGCTGAAGACGGCCCTGAACTTCTAACCTTGCTGTCTCTATCTAGTGAAAGGAGTCTTGCAATGAAAAGTTGGTACAATCTGTTTTTAAATGGTGGTAACAATCAAATTTCTCTTAGTTATTATATAGTAAGAAGGCTTTGAACTTATGACATTCTCCTACTTCAGCCTCCCATGTACCAACAGCACAGGAGTATGCTACTATACCTATAAGCTTCTAAGGAAATATGAACTTTCTTTCTTCAAAATCAAAGGGTAGGACTCCTCAGTGGCTAAGGGCATGTGCATACTGCTCCTGAAGAGGACCTGAGTCTAATTCCTAGTATAAGGCAGCTCACAAATGCCTGTAACTCCAACTACAGGGAGTCTAACACCCTCTTCTGCTCTCCAGAGACACCCAAACTCACAGGTGCACTCCCACACACAGATACACATGCATAAACATAATTAAAAATAAAAAGTAATGTCTTTTAAAAAAAAAAAAACTTAAAAACAAAATCAAAGAGTAAATTGTAATCCCAAATATCTTGAGTCTTACCAAAAAAAAAAAAAACGAGTCATAGAAAGCAAAGTTGACAAACAATATTGAAATTCAGTCTACATGTGTGACCCCTTTCAAATGCAAGACTTTATAAATTCTATTAATCATGATTTTGACCTATACTAGTACAAAAATGAAGGTTTTACATTTTTTTCCTTTTTAGTTATGTTTATTGCTTCTTTTTTAAAGATTGAGTGTTTGTTTCTTGGTTTTGAGACAGGTTTCACTCTATAGCTCAGGCTGGCCTCAAACTAAATTTGTAACCCAGGTTGGCCTTGAACTCATCCTCCTGGCTGCCTCATTTTCCTGAGTGCTGAGATTACAGATGTGAGCCACAAGATCCAGCTTTATATATATCAGTCTATAGGTGCCTTCTTATATTTTTATTTTCTAAAGCGTTTATTTACCGGGGAGAGGGGGTGCATATGTTCCACAGTATAAGTATACTGCATAAGTCAGCATAACCCAGCCTCTCCTTCCATCATGTGGGTTGGGGTGGGGGAGGATTGAACAGGCTCGGTGACATGCAATATCATCCAGTGAGCTCCTGTCTTTTAGTTTATATGGATATCATTCTTCTTCTCTCTCTTTTTCTTACTGTGGCTAAGGAGCAAACTCCAGGGCCGTGGGCTGAACAAATGCCTTATTATTGCTGCGCACCCACAGTCCCCCAGACAGAATTTATTCTCTACTAATAAGGGTTTTTAAAAAGGACAGGAAATTGACTTTTCATACAAATATAAAATCATTTTTTGAAATAAGGATAATGTAAATGGGATTTGTTATCATAGAACTATATCATATTTTCCAAGTTAGGGTAAAATACACATTCTAAAGTAGGGTATGATGGGTCACCCCTGTAGATCTCTGAACTTGGGAGTCTTTGGCAAAAGGATTGCCACCAGTTAAGGGACATCATAGGCTATGTAGACCAGTCTAGACTACAGAGTGAAACCGAGGGGGCAGGCACACCTATAATCCCACTATTCAGGAAGTGAGGGAAGAGGGTTTCAGCAAGATGGAATACAATGTAGTCATCTAGTGAGTTACATGCCAGCCAGGACTACTTAGCAAGATCCTGTCTAAAAAGAAGTACTGGTGGGGTGTGTAGGGTATGTGTGTGTGTGTGGGGGGGGGTGTGATGACAAACCAACAGAAGCTAGAGAGATGGCTCAGCTGGTAAGAGAGCTAACTACTCATCTTGAGGACCCAGGTTCGATTCTCATTACCCATGTGGTGGCTTGCAACTAACTATGACTGTGGTCTCAAGAGATTTAATGCCCCTTTCTGAACTCTGTGGGCACTGCATGCATGTAGTACACAAATATACATGCAAGCAAAACACTCATACACATGAGAATAAATCAATTTTTAATTTAAAAAAAAAAAAAAGAAAACCAACAAGAGAAGAGTTGGTCATAGTAGCTGATGACCTATAATACTATCACTTGGCAGATGCAGGAAAATCATGATCTAGATCACCCATTACTTATGTTCCAGACCAGACTGTGCTATGTAAGATCCTCAAGCAAACAACATTTAAAAAAAAAACAAAAACAAAACAAAACAAAACAAAAACCTAAGAAGAAATGGGAATTCCCCTTAGTACAAATCACAATGCTAAATGGATTTTGAGTCAGTCTATATCACACATGGCTAGCTGCTTAAAAGAGAAACACAGCACACGAAACAAAAAGTAAGTTAAATATTAGATACCCTGCTTGGTCTACTCATTTTTCCTTCCAAAGGTAGGCGGCCTATTTCTCTTTCATATTTTCAATATTTCATAAAACCATGCTTCTAGAGGCTCTATATGTGAAGTACTTGTTATCCAAACATGAAAACCCGAGTTCCAGCCCCTAGTGCCACATAAAAGCCAGGTGTACCTGTGGCATCTACAATCCTAGCACCAGGGAGGACAAGGATAGGCAGATCTCTGGAGCTCACTGGCCATCTGGTTTAGGTAATCAACAAGCTCTGGGTTCTTTGAGAAACCCAGTCTGGAGAACAATAGATGAATCCACCCAAAGCTGACCTTAGACTTCTGCACACATACGTGTACCCCCACAAAAATAATAAAAATAGCCTTGTGTGTTGGTACAAGCCTTTAATCACAGGAGACAGAGGGAGGCAAATTTCTGAGTTTAAGCTCAGCCTAGTGTACCTAGTGAATTCCAGGGCTGCATGGTGAGTCCATGTCTTAAAATAAACATAAAAATGCATATTTCAGAAATTGGAGGCCGAATAAATTCATGTATTTTATTTATCCTGACCATGTACACACTAGTACAAACATAGATTTACTCAGATAAGAGCTGATTCTAAAATAAAAAATCTACATTAAGCAAGAATGTTGAAAACCTGTCGGTTCTGGGTGTGGTGGGCCATGCCTATATAATTCCAGATCTGGGGAGCTCTAGACAGGAGGATCCCAAGGTTGAGTCATCCTTGTGCTGCAGATACATAGTCCTTGCCAAAGAAAAACTAAAACAAAAGTAGGTTTGATGGTTACTGTTTTAAGATAGGGTCTGTCTCTGTAACCCGGACTGATTTTGAATTTGTGAAGAACCTCCAAGATCATGGCCATGCCTACACAGCTTTTTGTCTGTTCTTTTGAGACAGACTCAAACTCATTAGTAGTAGAGGTTGACCTTGAACTCCCAATCCTCCTGCCTCCTCCTCTCCAGTGCTGAGGTTACGGTATTAGATGCCTACCATATAATTTATTTATTTTATTTTATTTTATTTTATTTCAGACTGTAGTCTAGGCTACTCTGGAATTCATTATACAGACCAGGTGGCTTCGAACTCCAGGTAATCCTTCTGTCTCAGTTTCGCAAGTCTGGGATTATAGGCCTGAGAAACCATTCCAGGCTCAAACATTCCACAATTTCACTTAAAGAAACAGCAAACATTTTGTAGCAAAAATGTAGGCACAACCAACGGAAAACTACCAAAGCATCCCACCAATCACAGCGCTAAACAACGCCACAGGTCGTCCAAATTACGCGTTTAAGTCAACAACAGCTCTTCCCTCCCCACCCCACCCCCAAGCTATCCCTTCCGGCGTCAGAGAGACAGGGATGATTTGTGACTTCTCCCTTTTTGATACCTCGCCCGGGATCCACCTGCTTAGAAGTGTCAAGGAGACTAGAAATGGTTAACGGTGACCAGCTGCCGAAAGAAACAAACACTCCTGACAACCCACAGCTGAGCAAGCAAGGGCTGTTTATTCACCAGCGCGTCCCCTTTGGAGGCTGCCTGCAAGCCCTCGAAGGCTGGGCGACAGCACCTCCGAGAAGGTTCCTGGACAGGCAAAGTGGTCCTCGCGTCCCACCCCCACGTACCCCCCCACACACACACACACAGAGGTGCCGGGGTCAACAGTCCGGTTTCCCACCTGCCCCTCCAGAGCAGCCCCGCACTAAGCTACCAGTCCCTCCCCGAAGATGGGCTCTGACGCGGCCGAGGCTGACCCAAGCGCCCGGCCTCGCGCCGCCACGGCCCGGCGTGCTTGACCCAGCCCAGAAACTGGCCCTCCACGCCGCCACCCCTCACCTGGCTCTGTCCCACCTGAGCGCGAGAGCTGAGGGGGCAAGACGCGGAGAAGGGGCGCTGACCTTGTTGCTACTGACAGCGGAGCGCCACATGCTGCCGCTTCCCGGACAGCGGCCCGAAGAACATTTTTTTTTCCCCCTGGAGGAAGGAAACGGGAGGGCGCCGGCCCGGCGGCGGCGGGCGCGGCGGCGGGGGTCCCGGCGGGCTGTGCAGCCTCTAGCGGGGACGGTCCGAGGACTACATCTCCCAGGCTGCTCCGAGCCGCCCCTGCGTCGTGACCCCGGCGCGCACGGAGGCGGTGACTCTTACCTCACAGAGGTAGCTCCTCAGCCGGCAGCAGCTCGGCGTCCCGGCGGTCCATGGACCGGAACCCTAAGCGGACCGGCAGGAACCCGGGCCGCGACCGCCGCCTCCCGGCCCCAGGCTCCCCCTCCTCGCTCCCCGCCGCCCTCTGCGGTCGCCTGCCGGCAGCGCACTGCCATCGTGGGCCTCTGGGAGCCGCGCCGGGAGGCTGTGTGACGGGGACGCGGCCGCCGCGGGACTGAGGCCTACTCCGCCGCCTCCCAGTGCTATTGTCCCGGGGCCTGGCCCTGAGCGGGGCTGCGGGCGAGGGCCGAGCTCGCCGGCTCCGCGGAAGATGCCGGACCAAGCCCTTCAACAGATGCTGGACAGGTAAGAGCAGCGTGGGGCCGGGAACCGCCGGCCTTCGTCCTGGGCCTGCCCATGCTGGCCTCGAGGCCCCAAGAGCGGGGATCCTGGCGTTCGCCGAGAGTTCCACCGCCCGGGAGAAGGGCTCTGAAGATGGCATTGGAGGGAAGAGCGGGCGAGCGGCCTGGGTCATAGACTTAGAAACTTAGTTAAAGGAAGTAGGTTAACTTTGGCCGAAAACCTGTTTTTGAGGTGAAGAGGCGCTATTGTTAACCCATAGAATTAGTTTCTATTTCTCCCCTCCTCCCTCGACTATGCTGTAAAGGGTTTGGCAGCGATGCCACTGGGAAGAACTCGATCATCATTCTGGAGAATCGTCCCTTGCACTTCCACAATGCAAGGATGGGCATTCTTTTTTAAAAGCCTGGATTTCGTTTCTCCTTCCAATCCCCCCTATCCCATCTCCACCCCCAAACCGTAAGGTCAGAATATCCACAAGGGAGCCTTAACGGTCGGTCACACTAGAGTAGAGGTTATGGAAAACAGCCACATGCATGCAACATTGAACACGTAGCACACTTGAAGATCATTGAGTTCCCAGAAACGTTTTGACTTGTACTGGGACCAGTTGCCCATTCCTGGGGTCTCCAGCCAGTAAAACTCTTTGAAAAAAAGTCTACTGCCCTGCCCTCTGCCGTTTAAATTCCAGCCAGTGAGTTTTTGGAGACTAAATTAAATACATCTTTTCACCAAGCAGCTGCTTGCTGTTCTGATCAATTGTTCAAACTAATTCATAATGTTTGTGGTTGCTTGCAACTCTTAAATAGACTAACTGGCCACCCAGTTGAGCAGGTGATGCTCTCTGTGTGGTTAAGATCCAACTTTGTCTCTTGTTAAATGAAGGGCCTCTCTTGATTGAGGTTATAAGCATCAAAGATCCATCAGGGAAGGCAAGAAGTTACTCCCTCATATTTTATTCTAAATCCTAGGACAGGTTTTATCCTAAATCCTTGGTACTTAGCAGGCATTCTGCTAGAACTAATGAACTTGTCTGTTTCTCCAGTTGTCTAGGAGTCTGGTCTCTTCTCAGGTTTTCCTTTCATTATAATTTATCATACTTGACTAGTTGGGTCATACTAAATATGCCCAGAGAGATTACTGTCTGCCACGTCGATTCCAGTTAAATGAGACTCGATTCTGGTATTGCATAATTAGTTATTTGCTCTGGTGACATTCCACTTTCACTTTTATGTGGTGACATTTAGAAAAACTCTTATGTCTAGATGTTGTCTTGGCTTTTCATATATTCTTTGGAGGTTTTCATAAACCCAGTGAATGCTAATGAAGCATTTACAGAAACTTGGGAGTTCTGGCTGTCCTATTTAGAATTGTGTATAACTTACTGTGGTCGTTTTCCACTCCCATTTCCCTAGCTCATCCACACCTACTGAGGGTTCTCTTCCCAAGTCCTTTCCCACTCTGTATCCCATTGCTCCCTCATTTCTGTGTGTGTGTGGTCCACTAAATTTAATTAGGATTGCTTGCATAAGCATGGGTCCAGGTTATTTACAGGAGCATGGGCAGGTTATCAGTGAGTACACCACTAAATTTACTCCCTCCTCAAGCAGCGTTGTCCAAAATTCAGGGTAGGCCTGGGGTTTTGAATCCTCCCTCTGTCCCTGATGCAGTGCTGTGTAGATCTGTAGTAGATGACCACAGCTGCGGCAGGTGCCTGAGCACAAGGCCAGGAGACCAATGCACAGCACTCCTCCTCTCCCAGCTCTTACATCCTTTCTGCCCCCTTCCACATTTTTTTTTTTTTTAGAAAGCTTGAAATTTTTCATTATAAAATACTGAGGAAAACAAATCAGATGTATGTAATTTATGAGGAAGAGGACTATTCCTGCCTCCACCATACTCAATTTATGCAGTGCTGGGAATTGAACCCAGGGCTTCATGCATGCTAGGTAAGCACTATACCACTGAACCACATTTCCATCCCGTACTTAACACTGATAATTATTCTGATATATGTAGCCTTACTTATCTACTTACATGTTCTCTCCTCAAAATAAAAAACTTAAGAGAACATAGGAAGTTTTCGATATTATGCCATTTTGTTGCCAAAATATATATCCAGTTTGACAAATAGACAAACTTAGAAAATTACCTGCTATATTAGATATATATTTATGCTAACGTCTCAGCTATCCTATTTGCTAATACACTTAGCAATTGTAATTTTATGCAGAAATGTTAGTCATTCTGTGACTATCCACACTAATGTGAATTACTTTACTTTAATTGTACCTGTAAAGTGGTTAAAGTGGTAAGTTTTATGATGTGGATATTTTACCATGGTAACTTTTTTTTAATGAAGCAGAGTTGAAGATTTTATTAAAGATACTTTAATACTGGCTTCAGCATGAGGATTAAGAACAAAGAGGTGGTACTCAAGGAAAGAAAGCATATTTGAGAATAAGTATGTGAGTTTCTCAGAGTCCCAGAGACTAAGTTATTACCAAGTATGGATAAGTGTTTCTACATGGGAGAGTTGCCCATACTTTTGTTAATTTGTTTTTCAGTTTACTTTGCGTATGTGGAGGTCAGAGGTTGGCTCCCTTCTTTCAAAATTGTGTCCCAGATACAAAGGTCAGATGGTCAGGCTTTGCAGCAGGTTCTTTTACCCAATGAAGCATTTTGCCACTTTTTCCTCTGTTTTAAATTGAAAGTTTTTACTCAAGGTGCATATTGAGGTCCAAGGTTTTCTACAAGGGCTGGGAACACATCCATTTGTAGTACCCGACTATACAGTCAGGCTTTCCCACTGTGCATATTAAGCCAGTTGTTCTAATAGAAAACAATTATCTAAGTGAAAAGCACAATCAGAAGTTGTTCCCACTTACACAAACTTCAGTGGAGGAAAGGGGGTTCTCTGTGAATTAAATCAATATCAAAATTTGTGTAGAGGGCTGAGGATGTGACTCAGTTGGTAGAGTGTTTGCCAAATATACACAAAGCCCAAATTCATCCCCAGTGTAAAGAGTGGTGGAGGCAAGTGATTCAGAAGTTTAGTTATCCTCAGTTGCAAGAAAAATGAGACTTCATGAAGTACCTTTAAAAGTGTTTAGTACCAGGCTTAGTTTAGATTAAAGGTTTGGTGGTACATGCCGTTGCCCAGGAGACAGAGATAGGCCTCATTGACATAATGAGACGCTGTCTTAGGGGGAAAAAAAGTGCTTATCGAGGTAGTTGTGGAGACTGCGTCTTGCTGCTCAGGGTTGCCTCCAACTTCTTGGGTTTGTCTAAACTTCCCAAGTTGCTGAACTGCACAAATGTGTCACTTTGTCCAACCATAAAAATGTGCTTAAATTAGCTACTCGATAGAGTTATTGAGTTAGAATAGCCATTCTGACACTGTGAAGCTTATGGTGAATTTTACACTTTCACTATTGAATACTTTGTATACACTTATTTATCACCAAAAACTTATGGGGGGGATCCATGACAAAACTCGAAAACGGCGTCTATTACCTGCATTCAGTCCTTCTTGATCCCCTAACATTACCCTTCCTTGTTCTCCTTTGTGTCTTTACCCAAATTTCTTGACATACATACAGATACACTGCTTGGGGTAAAGAAACCAGGAAAGTGGGGCCTTGTCTGCCTGGGTGCTGCAGCTTCAGTTTATGGGACTTCTTCATTACTCTATACAGTAATGTTCCCTTCTCCGAGGTTTTACTTCTTTCAATTACTTAAAGTCAGCACCATATATTGTAGACTAGGACCCAGCTATGAGGGATGGTCCCTTAAAAATTCATTGAAATTTAGACTTTGGGCCTACTTAGTTTTATTGTATGAATTTTACTTGTAGGTTCTTTATACTATAGTTGTAAAAATAGAGTTTTTTAAATTTTATTTCTTTATTCACTTTATTATTATTTAGGGGTATTTCTGTTTGATTTTTGGTCAGTTTTTGTTTTGGGTTTTTTGTTGTTTTGCCTTGTCTTTTGGGGTTTTTTTGTTTGTTTTTGTTCTTTTGTTGTTTTGTTTGTTTGGGGTTTGTTTTTTTTTTTTTTTGTTTTTGATTTTTGGGTTTGGTTTGGTTTTGGTTTTTCAAGAACTGTTTCTTTGTGTACCCTTGGATGTACTGGAACTTGCTCTGTAGACCAGGCTGGCCTCAAACTCAGAGATCTATCTACCTACCTCTGCCTCCTGTGTTTTGGGATTAAAGGCCTGTGCCATCACAAAAGAGAATTATTTTATTATAAACATAAAAGTAATTGTATCCATGATAGTGGAAAAAAAATCTAAATTTGGAAATCCAAACAACCAATCTATTCCCGTAGAGTTTTATCTATTTTTCTGAACTTTTTTTTTTTTTTGGTATCCATATTTCTAGCAATTTTCTCTGACTAGTGAACTAGAGTATAGAAATAGTTTCAAGTATCTTTTCTTTTTTAAGACCTCTTGAACTTAGAAAAATCCAAATTTGGGAAGATCCAACTTTATCATATTGCCACCCTAAAGTCATTTATCCCTGTGTCCTTTCTTCATCCCTTCTTCCCAGTGGTGCTATTGAACCAAGGGCCCTGTGAATTTGCCATAGCAATAACTTAGAACCTTCTACTCTCAGCCTATGAGATGGTATTGCTGTGTGGTTCAAGCTTGTCTGTGCTGGCTTCATAGATGGAAGTAAGCCACTACACTCAACTCTTGTACTTCTTAAAGCTGTTACTATGGAGTGGAGCATTCTAGTATATGCCTGTAATCCTAGCTAGATATTTGAGGCAGGGGGATTAAGAATTCAAAGCCAGCATAGGCCATGTGAGGCACTGTCTCGGAAGAAAACCACAAGAAACACAAAAGAAATTGTTGTGATGTCTTTTGTCTTCCTGTGGCCATCCTTAACCATTAAGAGAAAGGGGTGGGCTTTTTAAAAATTGTTTGGTTTTCTCAGTTGAAA
Organism: Rhynchomys soricoides; assembly: GCA_019843965.1. Taxonomy (NCBI): domain Eukaryota; kingdom Metazoa; phylum Chordata; class Mammalia; order Rodentia; family Muridae; genus Rhynchomys; species Rhynchomys soricoides. The sequence continues at coordinate 6,109,177 of JADRCH010000142.1, read as the reverse complement.
ATTGAATGGTCTTGAGAATATGGCTCAGAACATTCTGCCTAGTGTGTGTGTAATCCTGGCTTGAGAGGGTAGGGGAACTATACATGAAAACACTAACACTTTGTTTTTCTAAGTTCAAAAGATACTTGAAACTGTTTCTGTATGCAAGTTCAGTAGTCAGGAGAATTACTAGAAAGATGGATACCAAAAAAAAAAAAAAAGGATAAAAACAAAGTTTAGAAAATATATTCTGTAGTGGAAGATAAAACAGAAGAAAAGCTCTACTGGGAATAGATTGTTTGGCTCTATTTTTTTTTTTTTTTTTTTTTTTTTTTACAGGAATTCTACAATACTACTTAATAGTTCCATCCCATTAGCTAAGAGTTTCATGTGCAGGAGGCTAGAACCCTAAAGGTAAAACATTTCTTTCTTAATTTACAGAAGTTGCTGGGTGTGTTTTGCCACCGATGAAGATGATAGAACAGCTGAATGGGTGAGACCATGCAGGTGCAGAGGATCTACTAAGTGGGTTCACCAGGCTTGTCTACAACGCTGGGTAGATGAAAAGCAAAGAGGAAACAGCACAGCCAGAGTGGCCTGTCCTCAGTGCAATGCTGAGTACTTAATAGTGTTTCCAAAGCTGGGTAAGGACTGATTTAAGAACAACACAGACATGTTCACTGTTCTCTCTGTCTCTTTGTCTCTCTTTCTCTCTCTCTCTCTCTCTTTCTGTGTGTGTGTGTGTGTACACATCCTTAATTATAGGCTTTTTTTTTTGATGGGAAGAGGTGGAGACTTGAGAAAAGGTCTCACTCTGTATCCCTGGAATTCATGACAGTCTTCCTGCCTCATCCTCCCCAATTGCTGCCATTATGAGCAACAACACCCAGCTCTCTGGTTGGTTGGTTGGTTGGTTGGTTGGTTGGTTGGTTTTTATGTGTATGAGTGTTTTGCCCACATGAATGTATAGGCTGTGTGCATGCCTAGTGCCCAAGGAGGCCAGCAGAGGGCGTTGGATCCCCAAAGCGGGAGTGTGGTGGTTGGAAGCCACCATGTGAGTGCTGGGAGCCCGATCCAGTTCCTCCACAAGAACGGTCAATGCTCTTTAATCTCTAGCTCCTCGTGTTTATTTTTAAATGATTTCTTTATCTTTGCTTTTTTGTGAATGTCTTTATTTTCCCTCTCTAAATGTCAAACACCACTTGTTTTGCAAACAGTTTACAGTATCTTTAACAAGTCCCCAGACTTGCCTGTTTGTCAGTATATTAACTATTTTTATCTGAGAAGGAAAGGACTTTTATGACTAACTATGGATATGACTGAACAGGAGAGCTGACTTAGGACTGGGGATACAGCTTCATCAGTAAAGTGTTTGCCTGGCAAGCATGAGAACCTGAGTTTGGTTCTCGTAACACATGTAACCTTAGTGCTGGAGAAGCAGGAACAGGATGATCCCTGGGGCTCACTGCCCAGCTGGTCTGTGTTAGTTGATCAGGTCATTGAGAGACCCTGTCTTAAATGAGGTAAATGATCTTTCTGAGGATTACACCTGAGAGTGTGTATATTAAAAAGGGGTCAGGGGTAGGCAAAAGGAGAATCTTTCTTTGGAGACAGTTTAAGAGAAAAGGCAGCAGTGAGTGTTCTAGTATTCCTTAATTCTTTTATTAAGAAACAAAAATAGGAAATTAAAGTTTTGCTTTGGGTTTTGGCCATGCTAAGCACTGAACTCTCAGTCTTTCCCATTTTAGGCGAATGTTCTTGCTCTACCACTGAGCCAATAAAGTTCATTTTGAGAATTGAGTTTATATTGTTATCTTTCAGGAAAACTACCCTCTTTTCTTGCCATTACTGGACATGAAAATAACCAGAAGTCTTTGAGAATGGGACTAACCTGGAAAAAAGTATCACCCTATTCTTTTACAGCACATGTTTCTGAACTAGTGTCCTTTTTGTTTGGAATGTATGCCTTGCTGTTCTTAAAAACATTTTTAATATTAACCTTACCAGTAACAAAGAGGTATAGAAGAAATCCAGCTTCATAGAAAAAAATAGAAATTATTAGATTCATTGTTCTTGGAGGGTGCTATACATACTATAGAGATGTAGATAATGAAATGCTTTTCTAATACAAGGTGAGGTGGATATAGAAAATGTCTAGGGCTGGAGAGATGGCTCAGTGGTTAAGAGCACCGACTGCTCTTCCAGAGGTCCTGAGTTCAATTCCCAGCAACCACATGGTGGCTCACGGCCATCTGTAATGGGACCTGATGCCCTCTTCTGGTGTGCCTGAAGATAGCGACAGTGTACTCATATACATAAAATAAACAAATAATACTTTTTTAAAAAAAAAAAAAGGGAAAGAAAGAAAATATCTGCTTGGCTGGTACTTCTCTGTAATCCCAGTGTTTGGGAGAGTAAAAAAGAGGTTATAGAGTTCCAGGCCGCCTTAGACTACATAGGATGTTCAAGAGTGGCCTGAGCTGTACAGTGAGACTGTCACAAAGGGAAAAAATAAGCTAAGCTAAGGGCTTTTCTTTTTTCTTGTCTTTTTTTTTTTTTTTTAAAGATTTAGGCATTTATTTCATGTCTATGAATACACTTTTACTGTCTTAAATATTTAAAACAATATTTTAAAACATGTAAATAATCAAGAGGCAAGCAGATAGATATCTATGAATTTTAAGGCCAGCCTGGTCTACTAGTGAGTTCCAGGACAGCCATAGCTATGTAATGAGACATCCTTAAAAAAGAAGGAAGAAGAACTTAAAATAGGTGGGTGGAAAGATGACGCTGCTCTTGGCCACACACCTGAGTTTGAGTCTCATACCTGTGTTGGACGGACGACTCACTTCTAACCTGAGCTCCTGAAGAGTTGTTACCCCCTTCTGACCTCCTCAGGCATGCATATAAATAAATAATAAATCTTTGAAAATCATTCAGCCTTAGCCTTTGGATGGAAGTACAAGATTTACAGGTTTGTGGCATCACACCCAGCTCTACCTGAATCTAAATCACTGCTGTTTAAAGTTATGTTCACAATGTCTTGAGACAAAACTGATTACTCCTTTTTGAGTAGCCTAATATGTTAACTAAGAATTTCGGTTTGTTTTTCTTTGTCACTTAAATTTGAAATGCAAAAACTTAAATTTACCTAGAATATTAGGGTAGTTTCTGTGTCTGTAAAAGTCTTTTGTTATGTAAGAGAATTCAGAATAAGCTTTTTAATTACAGACTTTTCTAGTACCCTTTAAATTATTAGATTTCTAAAAATTGGTGTTGATTCAAAGCTTCAATTGCCATCCATTGTGTAAATGAATGTACTGTTGAAAGTGCCAGGCCCACCAAGCCATTGAAAATTCAATTATATGGACGGGGAAGCTGGGGGTGTAGTTTAGTGGCAAAACACATACTTGGCATGCATGGAATCCTGGGTTTAATCATCAGTCAGTGCTGAACGATAATACAGCGTTTCTAAAATACTGAAACCTTTGTGCCCTCAGATAACTGGAATTGAGCATTTATTCATGCTTTCTGTTTCCTATTAGGACAGGAGTTTTCAAGGGCTAGGATTTTGTCTCCTCTAATACTCCATAGCTCTTTGTGTTGTAACCTGGTGCTATTTTCCTAAAATTATGATCTCCCCCACCCTCTAGTTGTGAAGCAACTGTACCAAGTTTCCTGATTAGCACACGGGATTGGGATTATCACTCAGAGGATTTCAGTGATTGTTTTTTGTTTTGTTTTTTTTTTTTAACAAAATACTTGCCTTAGATAATCTTTTGTTCATAGAAATATCTCCTCTGGCTAGCATTTTATCTTAATGGTATGTTTAATACTAAGAATTTATTTCTTCCAAATATTAAAACTAATCTTATATTGGTTTGTCTGGGAGTAGTGAAAGATTTGGGTGAAGTAAAATTAAGATAAAAGGCAAGACAATTTTGTCAGGAAATATCTAGAACTAGGTAACTCAGCCCATTCCTTAATTTTACTAGGCATGTGTTTTACGTATAACCCAAGGGATAGTCACAAAATTTTCAAAAGAAAGTATACGGATTTGGGGATTTTGTTTTTTAAAAAAAAAAATTTACACCAGATGATTCATCAGGAAAGTTTGGCATATTTTCTATAGTCTATCAGAAAAACAATTCAGGCATCTAGGCTGTCTTCCATGGTCTAATAAATAAAAATAATTGTGGCCTGCCTTTTAGGAATTCTCTTCATCCAAGTACATATGACTTTTATATAAATTATATCACTGAACTACCAATAGGTAGTTTCATTTACTATATATATACTTTAAGAGAGAATTCAGTTAAATACTTGAGAAGTATAAGAATTTGGAATGTATCAGTAAGTAAATCAGATCTTTTCCTTTTGAGTCTGTGTTTCAATACAGGAATAAGTAAATCTCTTCTGTAAATTCCTATATAAATATGTTTTAGACTCTGCATCTGGCCATTTTTCAGTAAAACATTAGTTACAAAAATAGCTGGTTGGATTGGCCATGGGCCAGTAGTTCTCCAACCATTGTTCTAGTAATGAAAATAGATAAGGAAAGAAGGTTCCACCATGAAAATGCTTTAGGTAAAAATGAAATACCACAAAGAAGGAAGTATGATGTGGTAGGAATTGGCAGAGAGAACTTTATTGAAGTAAAGAAGGAATCAGCAAAGGAAACTGAAAAGGGAGAGATAAAATATGTTCTGGAAAGAGAAGAACCAATCATATGTCAGAAAAAAAATAGTCCTATGTAGCTGATAGTATAAATAAACGGTACTGGGATTAGACCACTGAATTTAGATATGTGGAGGTTGTCAGTAATGCCAAGAAATAGCTTGGGTGGAATAGGTTCATGGGAAAATTAGACAATTATTTCAAGTGTTTTACTCAGAGGAAGAAGCAAGGAAAGGGAGTAGTAGGACAGGAAGGATCAAAAGGTTTTAGGCTGGTGCCTTTAGTCCCAGCACTGGGCAGGTAACATAGCTCAAGGGCAGTCTGGGCTACACAGTAAGATCCTACCTCTGAAGACTTTAAGGAGGTTGGTGAAAAGATGTAGCAGATAAGGACACTTGCCCCAAGCCTGCCCATCCTTGGACCCACACAGTGGAGAAAGAACCAGCTCCTCAAGGTGACTTCTGTCTTCCTTGAAGCACCTACCTACACCCCAGACATTGTAATGACATTTAAGATAAATGAAATATCATGTTTGTCTGATAGAAGTAAGCCATGGAGTAAGGGAATGATGGAGGAGGATGGAAGAGAATTAACTGACCTTAGTGATGAGGAGATAGGTGTGCTTTACAAGTGAGTGACTGGGTTTTGGGATGTGCACTGTTGATTATAGAGCTGTGCAGAGGAACTTTGTAGATCTTGTGGTCCATAACAAAATTCAAAATCAGAGCTTTTATTACATACCCATGGTTTCTAGCTTCCAATGCCACCATCTGGAATCTTAAGTAGCTCACTAAGATGAAATTTGCTGTGCCTTCTGAGAAAGTGATAAACCTAACTCTCTTAAGTAGATTGAGATTAGATGATACGTTTAGTAGCCATAGCGTGGCACTTGGTACCCTACAAGACAAATGCTCTTAGAGGTTTAAAGTTAGAAAGCATGAAATTAGGCTGGCTTCAGCTCTTGGGCCCCCAAGGGGACCTTACTGGGTTTTTTTGGGTTTTTTTGTTTTGTTTTTTGAAATTTTTTAATTTAGTTGTTACTTATTAACTTTACCTGCTCACTGTCCCCTTCCCCAGTACCATATTGTTTTAAATGTTATTTAAGTTGTAGCTTGCAAATGATGAGTGGCTACATTGGAACCAGAAGGCCTTCAGCAGCATCTCTCCTCATGCTTGCTTTACTTCACAGTGTCATCTCTGTTTACAGTGGCTGGCTCTAGAAGCCAGTGAGGAGTTTTGATCAGAGGCTTTAAAAGGATACATTCCCCCTTCCCCCTTGGATGTTTAGTTATTCTATCATCAAATTACTATGCTAGTTTCTTTGTACAATGTGGTAACTGCTTTTGTTTATAGCATTCTTTTAGATTGAAGGCCCCAAGAATGCAAGTGATAGCGCTCATACATTTCTAAGAAAATGTCTAAAATAACAGTTTGTATATAAAGGTATTCAAAAAATAGAGTAACTAGCCAACAAGTTACATATAACTCTGATTAAATGCAGATGTTCACTTTCTTGGTTTTGTTTTGAACTTCTCTGGAAAATTCTAGAGCTAAATTAAATTGGACTTAAATGGCAAGTAAAATACCTCCAAAAATACTAAGCATTAAATTGGGAATAGGTATATGTAGCTGTTGAAATATTATAAATACTGGCATCATAATCATTTTTTAAAATCTTGTTAGAAAATAATTTTCAACTAAATAGAGTATATTTTAAATCAAGTAAAATAAATTTGACTATAAGAAAATAGCCATGGGGCTTAAGAGACTCACTGTTTAAACTCACTGTTTAACAGTACTTGCTGTTCTTGCAGAGGACTTGGGTCCAATTCCCAGCACCTACACGGAAGCACAAAACCATATGTAATTCCAGTTTCAGTGGGCCCAACACACACACACACACACACACACACACACACACACATGCGCACCCACACACACCTATGACTAAAAAAATCTAAAAGTACCTGTAGTTTAACAACTAATTTTAGATCATCTAAATTCATACAAATGTTTTAGCTATAGAAAATATTGAAGTCATTCTAAAGCCCTACCTTATGTTGAAACTGTTCTCTCTTTATATTGTAGGTCCAGTTGTTTATGTCTTGGATCTTGCAGATAGACTGATCTCAAAAGCTTGCCCTTTTGCTGCAGCAGGAATAATGGTTGGATCTATCTATTGGACAGCTGTGACTTACGGCGCAGTGACAGTGATGCAGGTTCACCATTCTCTATTCAGTGACACTACTTTTGATGTGAAGGTCTATTATATATTTGCTAGGAGTTTTAAAATGTATTGTTTTAAATAATGATGCTATCATGATTAAAGAATAAGAACTTATATAAAAAGGAGACTAGAGCCGACAAGATGGCTTAGTAGGTAGAGATGCTTGCCACAGAGCCTAATGACCCAAGTTCAATCCCCAACACTCACATGATAGAAAGGGAGAGAAGTGACTCCCCCCAAAATATTGTTCTCTGAACTTACACATGAGCTGTAGCATTCCCCACCCCTGATGGCATGCACACAGTAAATAGTGTTACACAAAGTTGGCTAGTGAGAAGGTCTCCTCCTCCTGTCTTTCATTTGCTTAGGCCCCCCATCACCTTCTCAGATAGCCACTAGAGCTAGTTTCATATTAAACTGCACTTTCTGTTTCATAATGAATCTTGGTCTTTTCACATAACTATAGAGATCTTCTAGCATTCTCTGTATATAATTACAGCAGGTTATTAACCATTCTGTTTTTATTTTTAGGTAGGTCTCAGTATTTGGCTTCAAACAATGTGTACATAAATGAAATGCTAGAGAACAGTTACGTAATTGTATATATAAATCAAATGCAAAGCTCCATAAACATGACTCAATAAAGGGAATTTATAGTTGTTGTTATAAGTATTAATCTGGTACTTGAAAATTTAAGTCATTTGGATTCATAGAGTGGAAGTATTAATATCATATAAACAAGAAAACACGAGTTATAAATATATATTTTGTATAACTGTTTAGAAATCACCGTTGTACTGCTTTACTTGAAACATTTATTCTAGGAATGAGTGATTTGCTGGAACAGTAGATACTGTGTGATTTAAAAGTTTTGGGAGGGCAGTTTTTAACTAAGCATGCATATACAGGTATGTAAGCATATAAAAAATCTAAGTGTAGCTGGAAAATCAGGAGCACGACAGGAATATATATTCTGTTACTCAGCACTGTACTGGATATTCCATCATTCCGTGCAACACTTTCATTTATTTATGTTTTTAATCCTATGCAGCATTTAAAAAAAAAAAAGATTTATTTTATGTGAGTACACTGTCTCTCTCGTCAGACACACCAGAAGAGGGCATCCGATCCCATTACAGATGGTTGTGAGCCATCATGTGGTTGCTGGGAATTGAACTCAGGACCTCTGGAAGAGCAGTCAGTGCTCTTACCTCTGAGCCATCTCTCCAACCCCTCTATACAGCGTCTTTAGAGACAGTTTGATAAGGAGTATATCCCAATAAATCAGTATTTAGAATTTTTTTTTTTTTTTGGTTTGTGTTTTGTTATGTATGTGTCCGTCCGTCTGTCCGGGGAGTACAGACTAGTGTATGTCAAGTACATAATCAACGTTAGTAACATATGGTTGAAGAAGGTAATCATGTATCCAGGCATGCCTCCAATTTGATTTGTAGCCCAGAACTCAGAACTTTCTGCCTCCACCTCTACCTTACCAAGTGATGGCTAATGTTGATTATGGGCTTGACAGGAACTAGGCACTAAAAGACAAACCTCTGGGCATTTCCGTGAGGGATTCTCTGCATTAGGCTAGTTGAGATGGGAACATATTCCTTCAATATGGGCAACATCACTCCGTGAGGCAGGGTTCTGGGCTATGTAAACAGAAGAAAACCGTATTCATTTTCCCTGCCTCCTACCCAGTCAGCATGCCTCTCCCACTATGCTGAGCTGTATTCTCAACCTGTGAGCTAGAAAACCTGTAAGTTGCTTTTGTTGGTATTAAATCACAACTAAAAATAGCTAATATAGCCACCTTGCCCAGTTTACATGGTGCACCAACTGAGCTATATACATATCCTTCCCTCGGATCTGCCACCTACCGGGGACTTAACATTTACACTCTTCCGTTTGCTTTGTGATAACAACTCTGGACTTGATTCAGATCACCAGTCAGATCACTGTCCTTTCTCGTTAATCGGCATTACTTCTCCATGTCTCCCGTCTTTAATTATGGGATTTGAATGAGATTTTTCACTTGGTTTTTGTGTTTGTTAGGTGTTTGCTTGTTTGTTTGTTTGTTTGTTTTGAGACAGTCTCACTATATAGCCCTAGCTGATCTCAAACTTAACAAAGATAGATCTGTATACCACTGCCTCCCAAGTGCTGTAGTCCTGGCTGTTCTAGAACTTCCTTTGTAGATCAGACTGGCCTCGAACTCAGAGCCCCTGCCCCTGCCACCTTCAAATTAGATCAAGTGCTGATATTAGAATACGCCTCCACACCTGCCTGGTGGTGTCTTTTAACTTAAACTCCTTACCCTCCTACCTTATCCTCTCAAGTGCTACGCTTACAGCTTTGGAGCACCACTTGACAAAACTCTTAATTTTAAAAAAAGTGTACAAAATATAACAGGTTTCATTGTGCATTGTCATGTGTGTGTCATGTTTTGTCCTTAGCCCACTTCCCTGCTTCCTTCCCTCCCCTCTTGCCTGTCTTGCAGAATCTCTTCTTCCCCCCAAAGAGACCTCTCCTAGTTTCCTGTCAGATGGATGTTCTACTGACCTCCCCACCACCACCTCTACCCTCTTTAAAGACCTTCTACAGTCCCCTTTTTAATTCCATAACAAAAACACAGGCAACACACACACAAACTTAAATCTAGATTCTGCATAGGATAGGAAACAGCAGTATTTTATGTGTCTGCTTTATTTTGTCTAACAATTGCCAGTTTTGTCCATTTTCTTGTAAATGTCATTGGGGGGCTGAATAAAATGTCACTGTTTATGCACACCACGTTTCCTTTATCCATGTGTGTCTTGACAGACCTAAGGGTCTCCTGGGCTATATAGCCAAGAGTAGTGTAGTTGGGCCAGATGGTGCTGTGTTTCTAGTTTTTGAAGAACCTGCACACTGACTTCTCCAGCGGCTGCACTAGTTTATATTCTCACTGGGAAAGGGTTAGGGTTCCTCATTTTCATATCTTCCCTAGCCAGCCTTTATTGTCTTTTTAAAGTCAGTCATTCTGACAGGGATGGGATAGACTTTCAGAGCAGTTTTGATTTGATGTCTAATGATGTTGAACACCTATTTAAATATTAATATGTATTGGACATTTATATTTCTCCCTTCGAGAACTATATTTGGTTCATTAGCTCATTTAGGGATTAGAAAAACTCCATTCATAATAGCTTTAAAAAAAATAGACTACTTAAAAATAAACGTAATTTTGGGTCATTAAGATAATTAAGGGACTAGAGTCTATATGGTTCAGTGATTAATAATTCTGCTCTTTCAAAGGACCTAGGTTAAATTACCAGCATCCACCTGGTATCTCATAGCTGTCTGTAACAGTAGGTCCAGGTAATCCAATACCTTCTTCAGGCATCAGGCATCAGGCATACAAGTAGTACACAGACACACGTTCAGCAGACACCATACACATAAAATTTAAAAAAAAAAAAAAATACTGGAAGAAAGAAAGACCTCCCTTACTCATGGATTGGCAGGATTAATATATAAATGTCTATGTTATCAAAATCAAACTATAGGCTCAACTAATCTGCATGAAAGTTCCAGTGTCTTCACAGAACTGGAGAAGGCAATCCTGGAATTCATAAGCACTAAAAGACCCTCAATAGCCAAAACAATGCTAAGCAAGGAGCAATGCTGGATAGATCACTGTACCTGATCTCAACCAGAGGTATTGGGTCACAACTTTAATCCCAGCATACTATGTCTCAAAACAAACTATACATTGAGGAGGAAAATCCAGCATGTCAAAGAATAGTATGGAGAAAATAGGGTATCCACTTGAACGAGAGTAGAACTAAATCTAAATCTGTCGCCCCATACAAAAACCAATTCAGAGTGGATCAAGGGCCTTAGAAAAACATAGGTAAAACTCTTAGAGGCATAGGTAAGAATTCGCCCAGAAGGACTCTAGACGCACAGAAATTGACAAATGGAATTACATTAAATTACATTAAACTAAAAACACTTCTAACAGCAGAGGAAACAATCACCACAGTGAAGATAAAATGAATCTCAGACCAGAGAGTCATAGCCAGTACAGAGAACTGTGTGAAACAAATTTCATTTGCATTTTTAAATTTTAAAAAATACTTTTATGTGTGCATGCATTTTGTATAGACCTATTTGCTTGTAGAAGTCAGATGACAACTATTGGGAGCCAGTTCTCCTGTCACCTTGTAGAATCCTAAGATCAAACCTAAGCTCTGCAAGTTCCTCTGCCCACTGAGCATCCTCCCACGCTCTATGCATTTTTACTGAAAAGACAGAATATTATTAACTTACCCAACACTGGAATGTACAACTTTTAAGTATTGATCCATTTAAACTCTAAAAATAATGTTGTACCATAAATTACCTTATTCTTAGTTTACTGATTTAGGGGATTTATTGTGTCGTGTGTCACATAACAAAGATACATTAGGTCCTGCCTCTAGTGTAAAAACAACCTCCATAAACATTGAAATATTTTTTTACCCTTTTTGAGACAATCTCTTTTGAACAACTAAGTAGCAAGTAGCTAGGAATTACTAGGCATGTGCCATTACACTTAGGCCTTACACATGCAAAGCACATACTGAGACTGCTGAACTAAACCCTCAGCTACTGGCTTGCTGTGGTTTAGGCCATCATTTGAAGGCTGGTCTCACTCCTTGCTTGTCTGTGCTCACCTAAAAGCAAGACAACAAGCATCTAGAGGACAGGTAGGATCTAAAAACTATCTCAGTCTCAGAGCTCACTGAGAAAGTGCTTAAGATGAATGGAAGTAAAGGACAAATCCCCCACCCTATGTGCTGGTGCATGCCTTTGTTTGTTAAGAAAAATACAGTCACCACAAGTTCCAGGACAGCCAGGGCTACACAGAGAAACCCTGTCTCAAAAAACCATAAAAAAAAAAAGAGAGAAAGAAAAATACAATCTAGGGGCTTTTTTTTCCCTTGCCACAAATTCGGAGAGAATGGGCTCCAACATCTCAGGCTTTTCGTCTCAGCTCTTACAGTACTTAATATGCTCAGTGCACACATTAATTTTCTTGACAAGAATCTTGCCCTTAACTTTGCTTGTTTACAGGGACGCCCACAGCATGCTAGATGACATTATAAATTTCCAGTTTTACTGTGGTAACACTTAATAGAGAATTCCTTTTTGAACAGTACCCATTCCCTTGATGGGCTACAGTGTCACCCTTCCTGTAGATTCAGATATTATGTAGCCAGAAGAACACCCCTATGATTCTTAAACAGTCTAGAGAACATACAGTGGGAGCCTTTCCTCTTCCCTTTGTGTTTGTCATTGTGGCCAGTTACTAGAAGATGGCTGCCGCACTGAAAACAGGTGTGCCTTTAATCCTGGGAGGCGTTGGAAGGCAAAGCAGGTGGATCTCTTTGAGTTTTGGGCCATCCTGATCTATATAGTGGGTTCCAGACTGTCTCAAAACTTAAATAACAAAACTCAGATGTCCCTTCACGACTCAATTGAGATACATAATCAGTGCATTTTTGTAAAGTTCTTTTATTTCAACATAAAATGAAATAGCTTGCAGATTTTATCCACCACTCACCTTAGATAGATGGTGATTTTGTATTTTATTTGAGGCAGGGTCTCACTGTGTAACCCAGGCTGCTATAGAGCTATGTAGACCAGGCTGGTCTCACAGTCACGAAGATCTACCTGCCTCAGTGTTCTGAGTACTGGGACTAAAGGCATGTGCTATGGGTGATCTTCCTTCCTTTTTCTTCCTTTTTTAATTTAATTTAATTTAATTTTTATGTTTGAGGTTTGTTTTTTATACATATACATGTATATATGTATGTATGTATGTATGTACCAACTATATGTAGTACCCACAGAGGCCAGAACAGCTTGTCAGATCCCCGGAAACTACAGTTGCTGGTGGTTGTGAGTTGCCATATGGGTACTAGGACTTGAACCCACTTCAGTGGTTAAGGTCTTAACCACTGAGCATTCTCGCTAGCACCAGTACTAAACTACAAACTAACTACAAGGTAAGTACAAGTTACCAGTACTAAACTACAGTACAAGACTAAAGCTTTCAGACTTTTAAAACTTATGTTTCTGTGTTTTGAAACTAAATGTGTCTTACAAAATGAATGGAATATATACCACTTAAATATGTACCACTGCTTTAGATAAGAAAATAACTATAGCAAATGCTGTCTGCTTCCCAGGTGGTAGGCCATAAAGAAGGGCTGGATGTTATGGAGCGAGCTGACCCTTTATTTCTTTTAATTGGACTTCCTACTATTCCTGTCATGCTGATACTGGGCAAAATGATTCGCTGGGAAGACTATGTGCTTAGACTATGGCGTAAATACTCAAATAAACTCCAAATCTTGAACAGTATATTTCCAGGTAAGGTCCTGAGTTGTGGCTATATAAAGTGCATGTTGAATTGATGTTTAGAAGAACCAACACATGACTTTAAAAAAAAATGCTTAAAGCTTTTGTTGTTGTTGTTAAAGCTGTCCCTAAGATTTAGTTCTAACATAATGCTTTCCCTAGGGATTGGCTGTCCTGTTCCTCGAATTCCAGCTGAAGCTAATCCTTTAGCAGATCATGTCTCTGCTACTAGGATTCTGTGTGGAGCCCTTGTCTTTCCTACTATTGCGACAATAGTTGGTAAACTGATGTTCAGTAGTGTTAACTCAAATTTACAAAGGACAATCTTGGTAAGATGGATTTAATATTACTTGTTTCAAGCAGTATATAGATGAGAGTGAACTGTATTTGTTTGTAAGGGGGGGAGATGTTCTGTAGGGGCTCTGTGCCTGCTCTCTTCATCAACCCCACTGTCAGCTTAGCTTGAGGGAAATAAAAAGGCAGGTCCTGCTACCAGTCTAGCCTCCTGGACCCTCTCTGTGGGTACCTTCTCTTCTAGACTAAGCTCTGGGTTCAGTCCCCAGTACCAGCATCATAAATAACCAAATGAGATGAAACTGGCTCATACTGTTTATTGTCATCCTATTTGACGGTCTCAGTCCACATAGTGCCCTGGCCTTCTCCTTTCTCTCAGTATGTAGACCTCCGTGGGAAGAAAGCGACTCAAGAGTGATACAGGGACGGAGGCTCTTCCTCTGCTACTTGAAGTCTGCTCTTTCCTAACCTCTGCCCTCATAGAAGAGAATGGTTCACTTGCAATTAAATTATCAGGATTTATTTGGCTTCAAAGCCTGTCTTTTGTGGTCGATGTAAAATTCTTGTTCTTGTTTCTCTAATCCTGCATTATAAAAAAATTCGTTTCCCTTTTTATTTTAGGGTGGAATTGCTTTTGTTGCCATAAAAGGAGCATTTAAGGTTTACTTCAAACAGCAGCAATATTTACGTCAGGCACACCGAAAAATCCTAAACTATCCAGAGCAAGAAGAAGCATAGAACTGACTTCTGGTTGTTCTGAGGCCTCTCATCCTGAGGAGTCTGTTGTGTTCTGATTCCATCAATGCACTAGTGGAGACTTGTGATAAGCTACTGCTCCTTTATTCTAAGAGATACAATAAAGCACGCAGGGCAGGGGAAAGCCTCTCCGTAATCACGGCACCTAAGGACATGAGTCAACTCTGTAATTTGTATGTACTACTTTTATGGCAGTCGGTTAAACCATTATTTTAGCATGGTAAACCTGGGTTTGTTCATATTTTTCCAGACAAGAATGTAAAGATAAAAGTGTACAAATATTAAAAGTGGACATGTTGTTTTATTCTGATGCCTCGTTTGTATATACTCATGTTCAGTGTCTTCTTAGGAACAGCAACTCGATGAAGGAACTGTGAGGACTCTCCTCACTGCTGTAATTTGATTACATGCTACACAGGAGCCTCTGTTAACATGAGGAAATGTAAACTAATTCTGAATAAATAGCAAACCCAAAAATGTATGTCAGCATTGAAATGATTATCTAAAAAAGATTTTGTTGTGTTTTCCTTAACCCATGTGACATCGGAGGTGTATAGGGTCAGTTTCCAGGGCTTCCAGAGCACTTTTCCACTATTACACTTTGTATTTATTGCAGTGTTGACATCTCATAGGTCATAGTGTAATTTTGACTCAAGTAGTTGTCCTGTGTGTGTGTGTGTGTGTGCGTGCTTGGGGGGGGGGGTCAGAAGGAAGGAGGGAGGGGAGCAGAGGATAAGGAAATGAGGTGGGAGGCCTTCTTATCTCTTGGTGTGTTTTTAAATTTGTATTTCTAGAACTTAGAGCTGCCAGTTCATAGTTTAAGCAGAGAACAACTTGCAAAAAAATATAATAAAATTATTGGGATTTTGCTGATTCAGTTATTCAGATGTTTGTTAATTGACTCCCATTTACCTAGCCACTGTGCAGGGTGCTATGGGGTGTAGTGGTGAACGAGACAGACTGGCTCTTAGGAGTTTGCCGTCTAATCCTAATAGAACAAGCAGAGATTGAGCCAAAGTGAGGTCTTGATGGTGCTGTGAATATCAGTCGGTGAGACAATTAGGAACACAAGTCTTTAAGGAGTATTGATCAAGGTAATTGATTTCCACTTTATCTGTTTATAGGATAGCCAATAATAATAGTTTTAGGATATTTTGTTTTTGATCAGGGTCTCTAGCATAGGCTAACTTCACATTTCCTATGTATCTGAAGATGACCTCGAGCTCCTGATCCCTGATCCTCCCAATTACAGGTGAGCACCAGAACACCTGCTTTTTTTTAACTTTATGCTGTGGATTGAACCCAGGGCCTTACGCATGCTAGGTATACACTACCAATTAAACTACATCACCAGCCCTCCTTTTAGATTTTAATTGTCATATTAAGGGGGTGATCTTAAGAGTCATTGTTTAACTAGTTTTATATTCATTGTTCAAAAGCAATTATTTAGGTCATGTTTAATAGTGACCGTTATAATGTTCAGCAATCTGAATGTTCTTTTCACTTATTTTCATTGATTAAAATGAAATTTTTTAAAGTTCAAAAAATAATGCTGTTGACAGTATATGATGCATGATAATGTCCCCCTTACTGAGAAATGGATACTTCTCTTTACAAGTGTAACAAATATAGATTGAGCTCTGTTAAATTGTAAATAATAAATATTTTAGTAAAGACTGGTATCTTTCTCTAGGTTGGTTATCTCAGTTTTGAGTTTTATGGTGTCTATGGGAATGACTGTTTTGAACATCCAGAGTTGTAATTATCTAGGGTATAAGGGACAATTTGAGTTAACCTTAACACTGCTATTGTTTTGAAAAGAAAACATGGTCTCTGATTATATATAAGAATAATTTAGATACACAGCTGTAATTATGAAATATATTGGCTTCTATAATTGCCAGTGTGAAAAGATACATTTGACATTTTCTGAATAATCTTGTTGAGTAGCTTTTACACAGTCACACAAGCACTCAGTTCCCTATGTATTACTTTAATGTCCAAGATGGGGAGTAGCTGCTTGGGTTGATTGGCATCAAGGCCCATGAAGGCCGAGAAAATGATTCTTATTCTTTGGGGCAGGAGGCAGAGGCCTATTGAGCTATGAGGAGGGAACCACAGTGCCTGCAGTCCAGAGAGAACACTAGCCCTACATTTGAGTAGTTTTCAATCTAAAGAGACTTAGCCCAAGCAAACACCCCATGCCAGTCCTCCCTGGAAGGTGGCCTCCCAACCATAAATCAACAGAAGACATGGGCAGACTTAAAGCTGGATAGATTGTGTTGAGCTCTAATTCAGCTTTTAATCTCTAGTGTATATAACCTTGGCCAGGTGGCTGCTCAGCCACAGTTATGTTCATCTCTAAAATGCAAATAACACGTAGACAGTTCCTAGGACTAGATGAGAAAAGGCAGGGGCTTTAGGCCTCAGTAGTTCCTACAGAGTGGTAGTCTGTTCTCTAGGACAGGACAGTAATAAAGGATAAAGCACTGGAGGACAGAGACAGTGCAGACTGGGGGTTGTGTGAGTATACTGTTCTCCAATTTAGTTTCATATTTGTTTTTATTTCTAGAAATGTCACATTTAAACTTTTTTTTAATAAAATTCAGTGATTAAATTCTGTTGTAGAAGTAACTCCATCTAAGTGACTGAAAATGTTCATTACTTAAATGATTGAAGGATATATAATTAAATGGCTTCATTAGTCACTGCCTTGCTAATTCTGCTGTATTTTTTTTTTAATCTCTTGTTTTTAATATAGAAAACTCAATACTGGCTGAATTAGGTTGAATAAAGAATTTTTATGCTCTAAGTGTATTTTGTCTGTTGAACCAATCCTAAAATTAATTCTCTGTACCTATTTCACTGTTTTGAAGTTAAGTTTTAAATATTTATTTTTAATTAAGTGTATCTCTGTGGGGATATGTGCACATTGCGTGCCAGTGCATGTAGAGTCCAGAAGGGCACCAGATTCCCTGTGGTTCACAGTCCAGTCGCTATCCTATCCCCCTTCTTCCCTCCCTCCAACTGTTCCTCATCCCATTCTTCCTTCTCCAAGAGGATGTCCCCACCCCATCCCCCACCTCGCCAGGCCTCCCTCCCCACTCTCTGGGGCCTCAAGTCTCTCCAGGGTTAGCAGAAGACTGCCTGGTCTCTCACTGAGGCCAGACCAGGCAGTCCTCTGCTGTATATGTGTCAAGGGCCTCAGACCAGCTAGTGTATACTGCCTGGTTGGTGGCTCAGTGAAGGAGATCCAGTGACAAGCCCAAATTGGGACCCATCTCAAGAGGAGGCTCCAAGGCCTGACACTGTTACTGATGCTGCGGTGTGCTTACAGACAAGAGCCTCAACAAGCAGCTGACTGAGACAGCCGCAGATACTTATACCCAACCAATGGACTGAAGTCGGTGACCCCTGTGGTTGAATTAGGGAGAGACCCCATAGGAAGATCCGAAGTGGCCTGGTTTCTTGCAGTTATCCTTAGCTCCTTTTTCTTGGGTGGGGAGGTTGTGTGCTAGGGACCAAAAATGGCTTGTACAAAATCGAGTGCTGTGTGAGCCACACCCCCAGGACTGAAGCAGCTGGTGGAGTTTATTAGAGGAAGGATCTCACTTTATTAGAGCCTGTGTTGACTTCCAGCTTACAGTCCTTCCTCAGCTTTCTGAGTGCTGGAGTCAGGTGTGTACCACCATCCCCTGGCTCCAGAGCAAAAATGTGTTGTTGTTTGTATTGAGATGTGGTCTCACTATGTAGCCTTGACTAACCTAAAGCTCATTGTATAGACCAGGCTGGTCTTGAACTCTGAGATCTGTCTGCCTCTACCTCCTGGAGCACTAGGATTTAAAGACATGGCCACCATACCCAGCTTATTATTTATTGATTTTATGCATGGTTTGCCTGCATGTGTGTATGCATGTGCAATGCATGTTTGCCTGGTGCCTGCAAATCCCAGAAAGGGCATCAGATGCTGTGGAACTGGAGTTACCAACAGTTGTGAGCCTCCATGTGGGTACTGGGTGTACAACTCAGGACCTCTGGAAGAGCGGTCTATCCTCACTGAGCCATCTCTCCAACCTGCAACAGTTTTGTTTGTTGCTTAGCTATATAAAACTTTGGGGCTAGAAAGATGGCTCAATAGTTAAGGGTACTGACTGCTCTTCCAGAGGACCCAGATTCAAATCCCAGCACCCACATGGCAGCTCGCAACTGTAACTCCAAGATATGATTCCATCACACAGACATGCATACAGGTAAAACACCAATGCACTTAGAATGGAAATAAATAATTTTTAAAAAATAAAATTGTTTTGTACTGGGCTGAAGAGATGGCTCAGCAGTTAAGAGCACTGACTGCTCTTCCGGAGGTCCTGAGTTCAAATCCCAGCAACCACATGGTAGCTCATAACTATCTGTAATGGGATCTGATGCCCTCTTCTGGTGCGTCTGAACACAGCTACAGTGTACTCACATAAATAAATATAAATAAATCTTTAGACTACAGTGTACTCACATAAATAAATAAATAAATATAAATAAATCTTTGGACCAGAGCGAGAAGAGAAAAAAAAAACTGTCTTGTACCACATAATTGTGAGAGGCACAAAATTAACCAGCATACTTATTAATGAGTTTTGCCCTGGTTCCCCCTAAATGTTGATGATAGCAAGCCTCAGTCCACTAGTGTGCTGGGAACACCTTGGATGAACACTCCCTTTAAGAACGGGAATGAAGCACTGTCAGCCATTTTACTACCCTTGACATTCGACCATTCAGAAATAAATTTGGTTGGTAGGATCTGCATGGGAGCTCACAGGTTGTCAGGATTTGGGGCATACTGTTGGATTAAGCTCTGTGCTCAGCCAGTCAGTCTCGGGGGAGAGACTTGGATCTAGGTAGAAGGCTCACAGCTGTGCCATGTCCATTTCATTGAACTACTTTCTATCTATGGCAGGATTGATGGAGCAGTAGCAACCAGGGCCTGTTTCAGCCTCTGAAAACCATCTCAAAACATCTAGACGAATACCTGCCCCTCCCCAGGGTCCTATGCTTGTTGTCAAATACAAAAGTTCTACCCAATTCAAAAGTACTATTGCCGTCAAAGGAAAAAAAAACTAATCTGCATGGATATTTCATTTGTCTCTGTCACTGGCAAAATGCTGGCCACTTTTCACCCAGTTTGCATAAGTCCAGATTTCCAGAAGCCCAAACTTATGATTTTCAATGTGACCTTGTTTGTTTGTTTGTTTTTTGAGACTTTTTTTAAAGATTGATTTATTTATTCCATGTATGTGAGTACACTGTCACTGTCTTCAGACACACTAGAAGAGAGCGTCAGATCCCCGTTACAGATGGTTGTGAGCCACCATGTGGTTGCTGGGAATTGAACTCAGGTCCTTTGGAAGAGCAGTCAGTGCTCTTAACCGCTGAGCCAGCTCTCCAACCCACATAAAGTATTTTTAAGAGCCAAATAAAAGCTATATTGATACATCCTTTGTAGCCTACCAGGATGCCAGATACAAGCCATGATTAAGAAGCACCTTCTATGTGCCCAGGGGTACTCAGAATTCTTCTGGCACTCGCAGAAACCCAGCCTGAGTTTCTTTTTTCTTTATCTTTTTTTAAATTTTATATGTGTATAGGTGTTTTATGTGCCTGTATGAGTGTGTCAGATATCCTGGAACTGGAGTTACAGTTATAAGCTGTATCATGTGGGCACTGGGAATTGAACCCAAGTCCTCTGAAAGAACAAGGTTAAGGTACTCTTAAGCACTGAGCCGTCTCTCCAATCCCTGTTTACTTATTTTTCTTTTTTTTTTTTTTTTTTTTTTGGTTTTTCGAGACAAGGTTTCTCTGTGTAGCCCTGGCTGTCCTGGAACTCACTCTGTAGACCAGGCTGGCCTCGAACTCAGAAATCCACCTGCCTCTGCCTCCCAAGTGCTGGGATTAAAGGCGTGCGCCACCACTGCCCAGCTTGCTTATTTTTCTTAACAGATCTCACTATGTAGCTCTGGCTGGTGTAGACCTGGCCCACACAGAGATCAAGTCCTCTGTTGTCTCTCGTCCTGATTGCTAGGATTAAAGTGCTGGAATTAAACCCCGTGGCAAACTATTGGGGGAGGAGTGGCTTCAATTTTATGGGCTTTATGTTTATTTTGTTTTTGTTATTTTGAGACAGACTTTTCTCATAGCTGTGAGAAAAGTACCTCACCAAACCAATTCAAGGGGGAAGAATTGTTTTGGTCCGCTGTTTGAGAGCATTCAGTCCTTGATGGTCTAGAACACATGCTGTCTATAGCAGCTAAGGAACTGGAGGAGAAGTGGGGGTGGGGAGGGGGGAGGAGGCAGTGGCCTCAGATTCCTCACAGCTTTGAACTAGCAAGCAGAGAGAAGACTGGAAGCAGGGCCCAGGAAGCATAGAGAGGACTAGAGGAAGGGACCTGCTCTAGCCCTCAAAGGCTGGCCCCCAGTGGCCTACATCTGCCAGCTAGGCTACCTGTCTCAAAAGCTCCTAAACCTCCAAAAATAGTGCCACCACCTGGGGATCAAGGGTTCAAACACATGAACTTGCGGGAGGTTCAGATTCGCGCCGGAACAGGACAGAGTGTGCTCATTATGAGACTCCCAGCATCCTGCCCTGCCCTGCCCTGATGAAAGTTATAGTTGTCGCTGCAACTTAAATGGCTATTCTGAAGTCTGTGTTCATCTTTGTCAAAACCCTACCATTAGATGCTCCTCAAGAACAAAGAATCTCCAGGACAATAGGACAGCTTTGACTGGTTTCCCCACCCCCCACCCCCCACCCCAGAGGACTCATCTACATACCAACACATGGAATGTGGGTCTTCAGTTGACTTCCTAATGCTTCATTGTTTCAACATTTAGCATACGTGGTTTAAAAAATGTTAAGGTTTGTTTTCATTTTATTTTTAAATAGTGTGTAGGGCATATACAAGTGAACTTGGGTGGCTGTGGAGGCCAGAGGTGTCAGATCCCCTAAAGATGAAGTTACAGGCAGTTGTGAACTACCTGATGTGGATGCTGGGAACTGAACTTGGGTTTGGTTCTGCAAGAGCAGTAGATGCTCTTAACCACTGAGCCATCTCTCCAGCTCCTAGAAGATGGTTTAAGATACGAAGAATAGTGCTTCTAGTGCCTTTCATTTCTATTTGTGTGATTTATTCATTTCTCAAGGCTTTAGCATCTACCACATACCTCTGATTTTATTGCTTTTTAAGTCATGTTTTGTTGTTTTTGTTGGTGGTGGTGATGGTGGCATGGTGTGGGTGTGGTATGATCATGCCATAGTACATGCTATGTGTCAGAGATCTGGGAAGTCTCTACTCCCATTTTGAGGTCTGAGGATTGAACTGTCTCTTGTGCAGAAAGGCCACTGAGCAGCTATCACACCAAGGCATATCCCTGATTTTAAATGGATGTGGATTTTTTTTTTCCGATACAGGGTTTCTCTGTGTAGCCCTGGCTGTCCTGGAACTCACTCTGTAGACCAGGCTGGCCTCGAACTCAGAAATCCACCTGCCTCTGTCTCCCAAGTGCTGGGAATAAAGGCATGCGCCACCACTGCCCGGCTGTTTTGTTTTGTTTTTATGAGACAGAGCCCCACATCTAGCTGGCCTTGAGCTAAAGCTCAATGTTAGCCAAAGCAAACCTTGTACTCCTGATCCTCCTGCTTCCACCTCCAAAGTGCAGATTACAAGCATTACTACACTCAGTTTTAAGTTTGATGTCATTCTTTCTTCATTGCATTGCACTGATTGATAAGAGTATGTGAAGATGTCTATATATAAGAGAGAGAGAAAGAATGTGAAGATCAGAGGACAATCTACAGAAATCCATCCTCTACCTCTACCATGTGGGTCCCTGGGATTGAATGAAGGTCATCTGGCCCCTTTATCTGCTAAGCCAGCTCACTGGGCCAGATGCCATTCCCTTTTGAGTTACAGACAGGAAATACAAATCTTTAGAGGTAAAATAACTCAGTGGATTTTAAGCTACATGTACCTTCCATATGTAACTACAACCTACTCCACATTGAAACGGCTCCATTTGAAACCATTAGTCTGAAGACATCAGATTAATCCCAACACTTAGGAAGTTGAGGCAGGTTGATTTCTGTGCATTCAAGGCCAGCTTGGGATACATAGCAAGTTTAAGAACTATGTAACAAGTTCAAGGCCAACTAAGGGCCAGGAACATAGCTTGTGTTAGAATGCTGGTCTAGCATTTGATTTCAACCCTGAACATCATAAAAAGTGCCCCTCCACACCTCCTCTGCTCTCCCCAGTTACATCTGTCTCCAGTCTTACAAACTTTAGTCACTCTGGTGATAAGAGTAAATAAACATTCCATTAGGGCAATGTAATTCTTTTTTAAATTTTGTAAATTGTGTGTATACATGGATGTGGAGAGTTATGTGCAGATGAATGCAGGTGCCTGCAGAGGGTATTGAAGCACCTGAAGCTGGAGTCACAGTCAGTTTAGAGCTGACCAATGTGGGCGCTGGGTCTTCTTCAAGAGCAGCACAAACTCTTAACCATCGCGCCATCACTTGGCCCTTTCTGGTTTTGGGTTTTTTATTATTTAACTTTTAAAAAAAGATTTATTTATTCTATGTATATGTGTATACTGTAGCTGTCTTCAGACACACCAGAAGAGAGCATCCAATCCCATTACAGATGGTTATAAACTACCATGTGGTTGCTGGGAATTGAACTTAGGACCTATGGAAGAGCATTGTGCTCTTAACTGCTGAGCCATCTCTCCAGCCCACCCCTTCTGTCTTTTAAGGATGACCAAATATAACATATTGGAAAATATAGTACAAAGCTGCTCACATGTATAAGCAAAAACTTTAGTCTCCTTGTTTCTAACACATAGGTACATGCATATGTAAACGTATCTTTTATTTGCCAGATGTAACTGTTGTCTTAGAGTCTTACTGCTGAATAGGCTCATTCTTTCTAGTTCTTTCTGAAATCTGGCTGACTGGTTCAATTCAGCTGCTCTGGCTCAAAACTCTTCTACAAACTGATTCAAACTAGCTACTGATTCAAATTTAGCTTCTCACTAAATTGCTCTGCTTGGCCTCAAACTAACTCTAGCGATTTGTTCTAATCTTTTGGCTCCTTCTTATTCTCTGGCTTGTCTTGTCTTCACCTGTGTCTAGCTTGTTCTGTCTCCTCCCTGTCTCTGTAAAACTTTCCTGTAAAACTGTCACCATCTCCTCCTTCTCCTGCTGCTGCTGCTGTTCTTCCTTCTCCTTCTTCTTCCTGTCTCTCTCTGTCTCTCTGCCTCTGTCTCTGTCTTTCTCTCTCTCTTTCTCTCTCATACACACACACACAGTGCACTCACACTATCATACACCCATACACACACACATACACATATACACCTACACACACATAAACATGTACCCATGTGATCATGTACCCAATACACATATACACATACACACAAAAGCACACACACAAACCATCTTCTAGGTGCTCTATGGCTCATGCCAATAATCCCAGCACTCTGAAGCAGGAGGAACCCAGCTTCACACCGTGGATTTTAGGCAAGGCTGGGCTACAATGTGAGACTGTTTCCAAAAGTCAAAAGCAAATTTTTTCCTACAGAACCACTAAGTTTTATCTCTCCTTGTGTTATAATTAAAACACTAAATATACAGAATAAAGATAGTGTATCAAAATCAGCAAGACAGAAACACCAAGTCACAAAGGTGGACCCTCCAGAATAACAGATTTGTCAACTGAAGTTTTAAAAGCCAGGAAGGCTTGAAATGGTATATTTCCAATTCTGGAAGATAACAGCTGACAACCCAGACTGCTCACCCCAGCAAAGCTATCTGTCACAACCAAAGGAATGAAGTGCATGTGTTAGGTGATGTTTATCTGGAGACTATCTTATGAGATGTTTTGCTGAAGCAGCCGAGACACGTGTTTTTCTGGAAGCTGCCTGGGAAAAGGGCATGTGATGTCCGTAGGAGTGGATGCTTGAGAGAAGACATGATGGTTGGAAGGGTATAAGTATAACCCAGCAGACAGTGGTCGATGCTGTGGCATTGGTTCACCTTGACACGCTTTGCTCGTCTTCGGCTGCCTGGGCTTTGCTGAAACTTGTCTTCCCTGATGATGCTTTGGCATTGGTTTGCCTTGCCTTCTTCAGGGATCATCACTTGTCATGACTTTGTAGAGAGAAAAGCACCAAAGAACTTGTCCTGATATCCTTGTGGCTTCTTGCCACTTCCTCGGACTTGGGTCCATTGTTAGAGCCTTGAGGTTTCTTCTGGATCAAACTGCCATTACTGACTTGTGAATGGTGTTTGCGAATGGATCAAGCTACTGCTGCTGATTCATGTGACCTGAACTGCTGCTTTCCTGACAATGAAGATTGTAATCACCCCAAAGAACTGTTTCCAAACAGGTCCTCATCCCTCTTTGTCCTATTAACCTTTCCTTTCCACTGCCTCTGGTGGGTGGTGGGCTAGAAGGGAGGCTAAAGCATTTAAGAACCCTTATTGAAGTAGGTTTTGAAAAATCAAAGCCTACAAAGGAAAGATAAAAACTTTCCATTATAAAAATTGATTCTTTATTCTTGGTCATCAACTAGAAAGATCCTTCAAGGAATTCTTCAGACTGAAGAGAAAAATAAATCCATCCATGAAGCCATGGGAAAAATAAACCACACTAGGATTATAGTTAAGCAAGAAAGAAAAAGGGGGAAAAACAAACAGTGCAAAATAAATATTTTTTTTTTAACTGGCAGGAATGAATACACACCTTTCAACAATAACTCTGAATATTAACAATATCAGTTCCCTCAGTGAAAAGACACAGAGGGTTAGATTAGATTTAAAGTGAAAAAATAAATAAAAACAAAAAAGGAGGGGTTGGGAATTTAGCTCAGTGGTAGAGCACTCACCTAGCAAGCACAAGGCCCTGGGTTCAGTCCTCCGCTCTGAAAAAAAAAAAAGCAGGCACCATCTGTTTGCTGCCTCTAAGAAAGTGCACCTTATCACCAAAGACAGACATTACTATAGGGTAAAAGACTTGGAGAAGGCACTCTAAGCAAATGGACCTAGGA
This sequence comes from Rhynchomys soricoides, assembly GCA_019843965.1. Lineage (NCBI taxonomy): Eukaryota > Metazoa > Chordata > Mammalia > Rodentia > Muridae > Rhynchomys > Rhynchomys soricoides. Next base: position 6,083,751 of record JADRCH010000142.1, on the reverse strand, counting down.
AGCAGCAGGTAGGTGTTACTGTTCTATTATCTGTCAAAATAGGCTTCAATCCAGAACGACTGAGAAGAGATAGAGGCAGATGACGTGAGCAGTCCGTCGAGAGGATGTTACAATTCTAAACAGGTACGCTCCAAACACAGGGGCACTCGGTTTCACGAGACAAGTACGGCTAGTTGTAAAGTCACATAGTAACACCAGCATGGTATAGCCAAACCCACTCCTTTGCTGGCTAATTTAAACACACATTTTCCCCCAAAGTAATATTTTTATTAATTATTTGGAAATTTCATACAGTGGATTTACCTCAATCACACTGGCTTCCCATTCCTCCCGGGTTCACCCTCTTGTCCTTGTCCTCTCTCCCACACCCCAAAAGAAAAATACACCAGCTCTAATTTGTGTTCCCATATACTGATTGGAGCATGGTCAAACTCCCAGCGGCCAGCTCCGTATATATACATATATACATATACATACACATACATACACGTACATACTTATACATACACATATATATGTATACATATACATACACATATACACATATACATATACATACACATATGTGTACATATATACATACATACACACATACATATACATACACATACACATACACATACATACATATACATACACATATACATATACATACGCATATGTATACATATACATACATACATACGCATACACATACATATACATACATACATACACATA
>JADRCH010000142.1:6039814-6080315 GCA_019843965.1 Rhynchomys soricoides | reverse complement strand
AGAAGAAGAAGAAGAAGAAGAAGAAGAAGAAGAAGAAGAAGAAGAAGGAGAAGTGAACATAGGTTTATTAAGAAAAAACTACACCTTGAGTAGTGGTGGTGCACACCTTTATTCCCAGCACTCAGGAGGCAGAGGCAGGCAGATTTCTGAGTTTGAGGCCAGCCTGGTCTACAGAGTGAGTTCCAGGACAGCCAGGGCTACACAGAGAAAACCTGTCTCGAAAAACAAAAAAGAAGAAAAAGAAAAAAAAACCATAGAGAGTAAGAGCGAGTCAGGAGGCAGAGACACACAGGAAGTAGAAGAGAGGGACGTTCAGTTTGAAGGAGGTTGTTTGAGATGGTGTGAGCGAGGCATGTTCCTGGTGGGACATCATCAGCTGAAGAAGAAGGTCAGCTGGGTGCTTTCTCTGCCTCTCTGAGCTAGCAGGCTTTTACCCCAGCATCTGGCTCCTGAGTCTTCATTGGAAAAATCGAACAATTGAGATTTTGTTTAAAAAACAACAGATGTGACGTAGGTTGCCTCTGCTCAAGTAGATGGCCCCACGTGTGCATTCTGTCAGCACTAATTGGACTCACTGAATTATAAACAACAAAGATTTTTAAAAAAGGAGTGAGAAGAGGAGGAGGAGAAGGAGGAGGGGCTGAAGTAAAGAAGGGGATGTGTTGGTTTGTCTGGGATGTCTTAAGGCAAGTGGGGTAGATATGATAAAAATACATTGTATTTTTATATGTCTGTGTGCATACACTCATATATATATTATATATGTGCATACATATATATGAAATTTTCAAAGAATAAATAAAAATATTTTAAAATCAATCTCTTAGCTGCAAGTCTTTCCCCTCTGTGGCCCTGGGGGTTGAGTCTAGGGATGGCTTTCATGGTTTGGTGTGCTGACTAGCTTTATGTCAACCTAACACCAGTTAGAGCTCTTTGATAGAGCCCTTTAACTTCAATTAAGATAACGTTCCATCAGGTTGGGCTGTAGGCAAGCATATGGGGTATTTTCTTAACTAATAATTGATGTGGGAGGGCCCATCACCCTTTGGGTGGTGCCTCTCCTGAGCTGGTGGTTCTGGCTGCTATTGAGAAAGCAGGTTGAGCAAGCCATGGAAAACAAACCAGTAAATAAGCACTCCTGCTTCAGGCCCTGCCTCCAGGTTCCTGCCCTGCTGGAGTTCCTGTCTCAACTTTCCTGAATGATGAGTTACAGCCATACTACAAACAAACCTTTCCCCACAACTTTATGTTTTCTTTGTGTGTGTGTGTGTGTTTTTTGTTTTGTCATATTTTATAGCAGCAGTAGAAACCCAAAGACATTTGGGAAACTGAGGCAAGGAGACCATGTCATTTAGACTCTCTGGCTTACATCATCTGAAACCAAGACAGGTTGATTAAGATGATGGTTAAGCAGGGATGCCAAGAGCTGGCACGGCAGCCTCCTGAGCTGCCTGGAGAGTTTGGACCAGAACTAGAGGGATCAGGAGATGGAGACAAAAAATCAATCGAAGAGCAGCCCCGGCCTTGTCAAAGTTTTCTTTTCTTTTCTTTTTTTTTGGTTTTTCAAGACAGGGTTTCTCTGTGTAGCCCTGGCTGTCCTGGAACTCACTCTGTAGACCAGGCTGGCCTCGAACTCAGAAATCTGCCTGCCTCTGCCTCCCAAGTGCTGGGATTAAAGACATGCACCACCACTGCCCGGTCAGAGTTTTCAATATGCTATACAAATTCTAGTTAGAGGAGAAATAATGTAAGTGCCAAGTGTTTGAGGAAGAAAACAGCCCGGCAACCCTGGACATGTAAGAGTTGCTGAACTTTGAGCCCCACCCCGGCTTACTGAGTTGAGAACTAACTGCACATTATCAGTTCAAAACACACAAGCACCACCACGCCCCCTGGTCATTTTTCCCCACAGGGAGGAGCTGATAATCCCAAAACAGCTGCCTGGCACAGGCCAGTCTTGGCCAGTCTTCCTCTCCTTATTCACCCTTATGCTGTAACAGTCAATTCCTGCCGGCGCTAGGACAGCCCCACCCCCACCCCAGTCAGTTGGATATTTTTTTTCAGGGTCTGACGACATCTGGAAGCCCTGACAGAAGTTTTGCTGTAAAAAACCTTGATTCTTTTTAACTGCTGAAAGTTAGAAGCCCCTTTTTTTTCTTGCTCTCTTATGTAACGTTTTGGACAATGGTGGCATGTTAAGCCAGCAGCTGCTTTTTGTCCATTTTCTCAGTGTGTCTCTCTCACAGGAGCAAGCGATATCGTTTTCTTGCTCTATTGAGGGGAAGATGAACATGAAAGTTCTGTGTCTGGTATCCAGGTGCAGGGACAAAGAAAGAACCTAGCTTTGACAGTATAATGGCTCTGAAATGGAACAAGGGACACAAACTCAGGGGTGGTCAAGAATGGAAGTCTTCCTTTGTCACCTTTGTCACCTGGCCTTGCCTTGACCAAGGCCTTTCACAGGAAGGCCTACTGTGAAAACTCCCCGTCCTCCTGGAAGTCCCCCACCCCACTCCAGACGAACAGAGGCTCTGTTGAGAGCAGAGGCTGGTGGGTTGCTATCCTTGGTCCTGAACCGTCATTGTTAGTTGGGGCAACAGTTCTCTTCCTCACTGAAAGAGAGGCATGATAAAAGAACTCATTGCAAAGCCTGGTCCCCAGACAGTCTGCCACAGTGGGTCACTGAAATTCTTAACATTTAAGAGCCCAGGTCTAAGGGTTTGGCTCTGTTGCTAAAATGCTTCCTGGGCAAGCTCAAGGACCTGAGTTTGAATCCCCTGAATCCATGTGAAAATCAAGGTGTGGTGTGTGTCCTTGTAATTCCCATGCTGCAGAGGCAGAGACAGAGAATCCCTAGAAATCAATGGCCAGACAATCTAGCCAAATGTGTGAGCCTCTGTTTCATCAAGAGACACCATCTCAGAAAAGAAAGTGGAGAGTAATGGAAAGCATGAGACATCAACCTCTGGCCTCCAGGTACACGGTACACACACCTGTATATATGTGCACATGAGCAAACACACACACATGCATACATACTACACACACACATACATACATACCACATGCACACAATAATTCATTAATTAGATACAAAACAAAAACTAGGTGGTGATGGCACACACCTTTAATCCCAATGCTTGGGAGGCCTCTGAATTCAAGGCCAGCCTGGTCTACAGAGTGAGTTCCAGGACATCCAGGGTTACACAGAGAAACCCTGTTTCAGAAAAAAAAACAAAAACCAATAATAACAATAATGATGATAAATAATAATAGAATTCATTAATTAACTTGAAAACCAAAAAGTTCAGAGGTATCTCACCACCAGCCCATAGCTCACAGCAATCACTCTGCGATGGCAGATTTCTGTTTGTAGCTCCATGCAGTGGTCATCTGCTGATCTTCTCTTGTTGACTTTGTGGTTTGCCCCATTAGCATTCGTTCTAAAATGCTTCCTGGTTCTTAAGAAAGTCACCCCTTTTCACTCTCAGATTCAGGCAAAGAGGTTAGTGAGAAGAAACAAATAATTCTAGGTGAGTAGAGAGGTATATACCCATAATCCAAGCACTGGGTCAGCTGAGGCAGGAAGATCTCAAGTTCAAGGTCAGCCTGGGCTACATAGTGAGGCCTATCTCAAAGCAATATAAAGTAATTCTGATTTGGAGGTTATTTTCAATAATCTGAAACCCATTTTGCTGAAGGCAAATGACAGTTTGCCTGAGCCTGGGGAGTCAAGCATGGCCAGAGTCAGAGCCACATGCAGGGGTGCTCTAGATCATCACCTACCTGTCCTCAGGCTTCCTCCATTTTCCATCTCTTGAAAACGTTGCTACTCTCACCCTGCCCACAGCCGCTTTAATGTCTGCAATGTGGTCAATCTTCCTGAAGCTTTGTTTCAGACATTGGCACTGTCTGTGCTCTCTGAGGAGTTGGAATAATGCCATTTGGGCATTCACACAGCGAGCTCAAGGTCAGCTTCCTCCTGTGGCCAAGAGCTACCAGGAGTATTAGGACCATAACAATTACAGTGAAGAAACTGTCTTTAGGACTGAAGGGAACAACTCCCACGGTGGAACCCCAGACTATCTCTGAGCAGGAGATGGGAATAGAGAAGCATAGGAAGAAGCTGGAGAAGGCCCTGCACCTCGTCTGGATGGCACAGCAAAGCTGACCATGGTGATGGGAGCACAGGTGAGCAGGCCTGAGGGGGAAAGAGTGGAAGAGCGCTGCACCCACCACTCATCGCCATGGAGTGCAGGGGTGATGCCCTCCTTGCCCGTCCCCTCCACCTGCAGCAGTCAGGAGAGCTGGCCCTGGGTCAGGAGAGTTGGAGAGCTGGTCCTGCCCCTCACCAGCTGCAGCACAGGGAAGAGTGGTCCCTGCACCTTGTCTGGACAGCACAGTAGGGCTGGCCCTGGTTGAGGGGAACAGGTGAGCCATCTGTGGGGGTGAGGGTGAGAGAGAGCTGGCCCAGCCACTCAACAGTCTGCAGCCCTTGGGAGAGTGGACCCCCATACCCGAACCTTGACTGAGCAGCACAATGGATCTGGCTCTGGAGGTGTGGGTATGGGTGAGCCAGCTGAGGGAGACATTGAGTGGCCTAGACTGAGCAGTGCTAAAGAACTTTCCCCTGATTGTGTGTGTGTGTGTGTGTGTGTGTGTGTGTGTAGTGTGTAGAATAGCAATGCCTTTTAATGTTGTTTAATCGAATAAGGGAGTTGGGGTGGGTAACTTGGTGCCCTGGTGAGAAGGACAAGCATAGGGAGGACTTATCCATGTAAGAATCCTCTTGGTTTGGCTCATGCGCACACCCCTCTTAGAAAGCTGCCTCTAGCAACCTGTTGGTAACCTGAGACTACTGTTTACATCAGGCTCCACAGGAGTCTGCTTTGAACACTGGGAATGGTTACTTCCCTTAGCAATCCCTCAAGGATGGCATATTTCTACTCAAACACATCCTGGAACACACTGGGGAACCATGGGACTAATCCAGACTGGACTAGATTTAGGCACACGTACAATGAGGGAAATGACCACTTGGTGAACTATGACCCTTACAAACAAACTTCTTCTGAGCCACTTGAAAAGAAGAACAATAATGGGGCATTTGAGCACTTTCTCTCCAGGTATTTCTCAGTATCAGCTGGGTGTTGCTCATCTGTAGCAAGGTTTCATTTGTGAATTAAGTTTGCTCAATATTTATGCAAATCAGTGAAGGTCTTTGTTCCAATTCCTTGGTTAAGAGGCCAAGAATCCGGAAACACCAGGCCTGAACACCAGTAACCCTGGGTCAAAATGAGGTGCCCAGCTAACTACAGCTGGCTCTACCTGCAAGAGCTCAACTCCCTGTTACTCCCGCTCCAGGGCTGGCAGGCAGCACCAAGTCCCATTGGCTCAACACTCTGATACTCCGTAGGCAAAAAGCTTTGGTGATTCTAGCCAACAGGATACTTACATGGACTTAAAGTACCTTTCTCAAGATACTAACTAGTTGCCAAAGGAGCTAGGGGTAGTGAGGCTCATGACAGTAATCTCACAAATTGAAAGCCCAAGGCAGGGGAATCACGAGTTAAAGACCAGACTGGCCTACAAAGAGAGAATTGCAATGTAGTCTGAGATATAGTGAAACCCTGTTCCAAAATTAAACAAACCAAAAACTGCAAAGAGGAAAAATCTGCCAGATGCCACTTAAATAACTAGCAACAGGAGTCACGTAGTACCAATGTCATACACCTCCTGAGATGACACAGTGAAGTAGGCATAGCATTGCGTCTGCAGCATTTTGAAAAAGATTTATTTATGTGTGTATATATATGTCGGTGTGTGTGCGCAGTGTGTGTGTGTGGGGGGGGGGGGGGGTTGTGTGTCCAAGGGGACCAGAAGAGAGTGTAGGATCCTGGAGCTGGAGTAACAGGCAGTTTTGAGCTGTGAGACGTGGGTGCTGGGGAATCTTTCAGATTCTCTGAAAGAGCAGCTGGCACTTTTAATCACCGAGCCATCTCGCCAGCCCCGTGGTTTTTTTTTGTAAATGTACAACCTGAATTTAGGAAACATCATAGGAAAGCAAGCTGAGAGACACTCTGTAAATTACAGGATGGTGCTCATTAGAAGGGTCAAGGTCATAAAGACCAAGGAGGGAAAAAATAAAAAAGAACTCTCCTAGCCCAGAGAACATGAAGGGCACATAAAAACTAAATTCAGAGTATGATGTTGGATTTGATCCTGAGCCAAAAAAAGCAGCATCAGTGAGATAACTGGAAGCATTTGAACACGGTCACTAGCTTACTTAATAGCATTGTGTCAGCCTTGACTTCCTGTTTGGAGTTCTATGGCTCTGTCACGTGAACACGTAGGGAAGCTATAGAAAGGTCCCACAGGACGCGTCCATCCTGTTTGTGCGGGGTAATCTTTAAGCTTGATGTTATTTCAAAATTCAAACCTACCAAGATAAAAAGAAAAGAAAGTAATTCCTTGATACTAAAATGATATAAAGCTGGGCAGTGGTGGTGCACGCCTTTAATCCCTGCACTTGGGAAGCAGAGGCAGGTAGATCTCTGCTCCAAGCCAACCTGACTACCAGGCTTACACAGAGAAAACCTATCTTGAAAAACCAATCAATCAAACAAACAAAAACAAAAAACCCACCACCCCTAGCACTCGGGAGGCAGAGGCAGGCAGATTTCTGAGTTCGAGGCCAGCCTGGTCTACAGAGTGAGTTCCAGGACAGCCAGGGCTACATAGAGAAACCCTGTCTCAAAAAAAAAAAAAACAAAAAAACAAAAAAACAAAACAAAAAACAAAAAACCAAAACAAAACAAAAACTCAACAACAACAACATTTTAAAATGATATAATATTTAAATAAGACAGTGAAAAAGTTACCTCCATTGCCTTTTGTGTAAGGTGATACACATGGGCTTGGAGTCACACAGGAAACGAAGACATGCAGGGAACTGAACTGACTGTACTCTGATAAGGCATCAACAACCTGGCACTTGGGATATTTACTCTTGATATGTTTAAGAGTTTTGTTTGTTTATTTGATTGATTGAGACAGGGCCTTGCTAGGCTGGCCTGGGTTGCTCATAGAGAGCTACTTGCCTCTGCCTCTTGAGTGCTGGGATTACAGGTGTAAGCTACCTACCAAGCCAGGCTTGATATATATGTGTGTGTGTATCTATGTATCTATTATATATGGATATATATTATATATGGATATATTATATATGTGGATAGATATAGATATATATAAACATGCATGTATCTCTAAAATACTACCTAACAGCTAGGCATCCTGGTACATGTCAAAAGGCTGAGATGGGAGGGGATGGAGGTGGCGGTCTGTCTGGGCCACATAGTGAGACTTTGTCTCAAAAAACCAAATAGTTGAGAAAGCACATGTCTGTAATACCAGATCTTGGAGGCAGAGGCAGAAAAATATATCCAGTTGGAGGTCTGTCTGGTCTACATAGCAAATTCCAGGCCTGGCAGAGGACTACATAGCAAGAAAAACAACAATGCAAAACCTCACATAAACAAACAAACAAAACCCAGCCAATCAATAAGCTACCCAAGTCCGTCTTTTAATATCCCGATCGATCGATTGATCCACTTCATCAGTGTTCACTAGAACCAGAGGACCTCTCCCAGTCATCCTCTCTTCAACCTCAGAAGACAAGCCACTGTGGTTGTATTTCTGCCCTTAGACTTATTTCCATGGAAACGAAAAAAACGAGAGCTAAAGAAAGAGGGCTAGTTAGTCCAGGAGCTTGTATCTCTGCCTGCCATCTCCCTGTATGAGAACTGGGGCTATTGATAAAACATGGAGTAACTCAAAAACAGCTGAATCACCAAAAGTCCCACCCCATCATGGGTGATAACCTATACAGCCTGTACTAGGGTCTCACCTTCAATAGCCTTGTATCTCCCAGATAGCCTAGAACCTCCCAAGACCAGGACAGCTGGGAGACAGATATTTTGAGAGAGTCTTGTTATATACCCTAGGTTTGGATTGCAAATGTGCAGTACCACACTTGAGTTATTTTATGTTTAGCCTGCCTTCTTAAGAAACACGGTTATGTCTAAGCATGGTGGTTAGCCATTGATTTGGGCAAAACTTGTGTTCAAACATAACTTTTCACTCACTGCTGGCTGGCTGGGTAGACAGTTCTCACTCAAAGTTCAGGCAGCGGTGAGGTTAGCCTTGGCTTTTACATTCTTCTGAGCCAGCCCCAGGCCTCCTGCACAAACATTTCATTTCTCTTTCAGGCAGAAACATGTGCAGAGAGTATCTAGACCTCTTACTCAAGACCCATCATTAATTTCCTAGTTAGTTTTTAGCTGAGTAGTCCCCTTCTGGCTGGAGACACAGCCTGGGGCCAGCACAGCTGTGGGGTTCTACCTCCGTTTTCTACTTAGTTTGCTGTGTTCACAGTGTATGCTAGCAAGCCCAGACTCCATGCCAGATCACTTGCTCCCACTTGCTGCCAAGCTGGCTTTCTTGTCTTGTCCCAGTAGAAGGATGAACACTGTCAAACCGAGTAAAGAGGAAGGGTGCTCAGTGGAAGACTGCAGCTGCACGTTGGCCACACCCAGTCAGACTTCTCTTTGAGTAAACTTCCACTTATTTTGTGATTTACTTCTGCTTCATCTTCAGAGCCCTGAAGTGGCTGATTTTTCTATTCTAAATAGATCAGAGCTTAAAACTGGGTGAGGAGGCTCAGTAAGAGCATTTGCTGCTTGCTCAAGAGGACCAGAGTTAGTCCAAGCACCCATGGGAGATAGCTCACAAATACCTGTAACGTCAGCTCCCCAAAATCCATTTCCTCCTTTTGATCTACAAGGACATCTGTACAGGCTTGAGTGCATACCCTCACATGTATGCACCTGTAAACACACATATACTCAAAAATAAAATTAGTTAAAAACTAAGTGAAGAATTCTGGTTTCACGTATAAGTTTTGAAAAGTAGCAATCCCATCATAACCACATGGAAAAGCTGAGCAAACCAGAATATCAAGGGACAGGTCCCAGCACTTGGAGGTGGTGGCTGAAGGATGAGGGAGTTCAAGGTCATCCTTGGCTACATAGCAAATGTGAGACCCTCCCAAAAGAAAGAACGAAAAACCAACAACTCTTCACACATCTGGGCAGAGAAACGAGGCCCTAGTGTTAACCACTGTGCCCAGAACTGGAGACACTGGCAGGTTCAGAAGTACAATTTACGGAAGCTCCATTAGGGACATCAGGGACCAGTGCCAACATTAAAGTCACCATGGTCCATGGTCATCTTCTTCTTCTTCTTCGTCTTCATCTTCGTCTCCTTCTCCTTCTCCTTCTCCTTCTCCTTCTCCTTCTCCTTCTTCCTCTCCTCCTTCTTCCTCTTCTTCTCCTTCTCCTCACCCTCCTCCTTCTTTTTGAGATGAGATCTTCCTGCATAGCCCTGGCTGTACTAGAACTCACAATGGAGACTAGGCTGTCCTTGAACTCACAGAGATCCGCCTGCTTTTGTCCCAAGTGCTGGATTAAAGGCGTGCACCACCACACCTGTCCCCCAAATTCTTAAGTTGAAACCTCAACTCTCGATGTGATGGGTGTTCGACTTTGTGGTTCTGCTCTCAGCCAAGGACATAGGAGGGCAGAGGCCAGCTACAAAGGGGGAGTGGGTCCTCATCAATACTGAACCTTGATCTTGAACTCTCTCTCTCTGAGTCCACAAAGTCTGTGATATTTTTGTTGCCACAAATTCAACTGACTAAAATATCTACAGAGGATCAGGTCTGGGTGTGTGAGAAAAATCCCACAACACAGTTGTTTCTCCTTCTACTCTCTAAAAAGATTGATTTATTGATCACACAACACACACACACACACACACACATACACACACACACAGAGCAATCTGATGGGGCTCAGGAGCTTTGCTTTCAAAAAAAAAAGGCTAAAGATGACAGAAAAGAATGAAATCTCATTTTTAATTTCATGTTCCAATTTACAATTCATAATATTATTCCATTAGGGACCATCATTCAAAATGTCTTAAGTCTAAGAATGAATTATTATTTAACTACATGCTTAAGCTGTACTTCAGAATGGCTCATTTATAATGTATCATAATATTTGCCGAACGAGAATGTGGGTCACCGTGGTGTTTCTTGGCCCTGCTTTTTGTGGTAGCTCTCATAGCCAGTGTGCCAAGAGTTGGTGCTAAATGTTCCCAGTGAGAAGATCATAGGCCTACCCTGAGCACATTTATAGCACTGGGACATAGAGATCTTTTCCTCCAGCCCCTTAATTTCCACATGAAGAGGTGGAAGCATGAAGCTGTAGAGACAAAGTTACAGCCAGACGCAGTAGCATGTAGCTTTAATCACCTTTAATCCCAGCACTTGGGAGGCAGAGGCAGGCAGATTACTGAGTTCGAGGCCAGCCTGGTCTACAGAGTGAGTTCCAGGACAGCCAGGGCTACACAGAGAAACCCTGTCTGGAAAAACAAAACAAAACAAAAAGAGAAGTCATCTCTCCTGCCACCATCATCAGTTGAAGTCCTGATCCTGGGAGGAGATAAAGCAAGTTAAGGTGAGGTATGGTCTCTCTACCATCACCCTGCCACAGGAATTATGTAGTCAACAGCATCCTCCCACTGAGACCGGAAATGTATGTCATCTCTCCACCAAACCACTAGAAAATCAGAGGGAAAGATCTGTCAAAGGCCTCTCTTCCTCTCAGGCTTGGTGTGGGCATGCTCGGGAAGACATGGAAGTCAGCCCCTCTTTATCTCTCCCCCCAGTTCTCTGTAAACGGGTACCCGGTGCCTTTCATCTGTTGCTGGATATCAGGTACTACAAAATCTGCTCCTTGTGTGGATTCTAGTCATTTCTAACTTAGGGAGTGGCCAGCATTGGCTCACAACAACCGTGTTGTAGTTAACAATAAGCCCCAGCTGCATGTATTCCTGGGCACCATGACATTGAAACTCTGCCTGGTGACCCACATAGAAAATCCACTGTGTAACCACAGCCCCATCTAATGGCAGACAGTTTTTCAACACCATCCTGCCCTTGGCAGAGGAACTGTAGAATATCCAGTAAATCCCACTTCTGCTGTTTTCTGTCTTGGTGGACTCTATCATTGCTTGCATCAACAACCTGTCACCATGGTACCTGATAACCCCTTGGTCTAAAATGACTCAGTTATCTTGCAATCCCCTATTTTCTGTTCTGATCGATTTATAGTATTTGGCTGGCGCGCGCGTGGGGGGGGGGCATTTACAGCTACAACTTAGCATGCAAAAAGGTCGATTCAGGGTGTCCATTCACGGAAGAAACCGACTGTAGCATCCAGGGCCTGCCGGCATCAGCCTGACTTGCCAACTATGTGTGACTTCCTCCTTAAGCGGTCTGCCCCAGAGCATCTGAAGCCTCTGTCCAGGAGGAGACAGAACAGCATTGTTTGTGTTGTTGTGTTAGGGTCCAAACATTGCTGAAGAACCATACCCCAGACTCAAACAGCATGCAAAAGCAGAGAGTGTTTGTTCAGCCGCATTTCCTGCGTGTAAGGGTCTCCCCATTTGGGAATGGAGACCTCTGTTGGACTAGCAGGCCAAGTTTTTAATGTTAGTTAGGGGAATTCCAGAGAGGCATATGTGCCCTTTTATCTTAATTGGTTAGCTCTATCTCTAGGGATCTGACTGGTTCTACAATTGATTAGGCCCTGGAGACTTTCTGGGGAGTTTGCTTACTCATTCTAGCTATCAATTCTTACTTCACCGCTTTAAGCTCCGGACAGACTGGGTTACCAGCCACTGCCCTGGTTCATTTGGATCCGAGGATTAAAGAACACACACGAGCACACACACACACACACACACACACGTTTACTTTTAAGCTGCCTTACTGGCTCAGTGGCTGGGCTGTCTAAGCCTCCCTCAGCTAGCGTGCCCTTCCATTTACTCCTTACTCAACACTTTAAATCTGCCCTCAACTTAGTTGCCCAGTTGTCTTCATCTTGGTGTGCACCCTAAATCTGCCCTCATTTTGGCTGTGTTTCTAATCTCCTGCTTGCTCTCCCAGGCCCAGTCGGGGAAGCAGCCAATGGTCCTCCCACCGGAGATCTTCACAAGACTGATGGCTCTCTCTCCCTAGCTTGGCAGATCCTCTTTCCTCCTCCTTCATCTCAAAGTCCTTGTGCCCGAACCTGGAAGTCCCGCCTCTTCCCCCCAGCCATTGGCTGCTGGTATCTTTATTGATCGATCAAGAACCAATTGGAGAACAGGACCTTCAGCGTTCGCACGCTTATTCTCAAAGCACTAGAACCGTCCCCTACACGCCTGATGACCGGAGCTCAAGTTTTTCACTACTATCTGTGATGGTGAAATAGTCTCGAGTATTTGAACACTTGTTCTCCAACTGATGGTGCCACAGTAAGGAGTGGCCTTACTGGATGGTGGCCCTCTGGAACCTAAGCCCAAGTAAGCCCTTCCTTCTGTAAGTAGCCCTGCTCATGGAGTTTTATCATAGCAATAGAAAAGTAACCAAGGGCTGGAGAGATGGCTCAGTGATTAAGAGCACTGACTGCTCTGCCAGAGGTCCTGAGTCCAATTCCCAGCAACCGCATGGTGGCTCACAACCATCTGTAATGGGATCTGATGCCCTCTCCTGGTGTGTCTGAAGACAGCTGCAGTGTACTCATATAAATAAAATAAATAAATGAGTTGTTCTTTTTAAAAAAAAAAAGAAAGAAAGAAAGAAAAAGAAAAGGAAAGAAAGAAAAAAAGGAACCAATATATGACTCTTATTTTACGCTTCCTAATTTCTTCCAAACTGAGGTGAAAAGGTAACTTGTTTCAGAGTCCTTTTGGGGGAACATGTTGGGCTGTCTCCTACCCATCCATCCAATGTCTTGGGGTTTATCTTCATCCTTATACATCCTTTCTCTCTTTTTAAACAAACTATTTTTTTAAAGATTTATTTATTATTATATGTAAGCATACTGTAGATGTCTTCAGACACACCAGAAGAGGGTGTCAATCTCATTAGGGATGGTTGTGAGCCACCATGTGGTTGCCAGAATTTGAACTCAGGACCTTTGGAAGAGCAGTCAGTGCTCTTAACCGCTGAGCCATCTCTCCAGCCCCCTAAACAAACTATTTTTGTTTTTTTTTAACTTTTAAGTGTGTGTGTGTGTGTGTGTGTGTGTAGGGCTATGCATGTGTGTGTGCACATGTTCACATAATCTGTGCGTTCATGTGTGGAGGTCAGAGGTTAGCATCAACTGTCTTTATTGTTCTGCCCTTTTGACGGCTACCTTATTATAACTGTATGTGTATGATGCATGTGGTTGTTCATGTACCGTGCAACTGTGTATAGCTGAGAGAACAGTTTCATGAAATCCCTTCTCTCCTCCCATTTTAAGTGTGCTCAGGGATTTAACTCAGGTTATCAAGCTTGTGTGCCAAGTCCTTTAGTAACTAAGCCATCTTCCTGGTCTTTGACCTTTTGAGGCAGGGTTTCTTCTGAGCCTGGAGCTCATTGATTCAGGCAGACTGGTTGGCTAGCAAGCTCTGCCATCCCCACTTCTGCAGTACACAGTCTTCCTGTCTCTACCTCCCAGCACTAAGATTACAGCAGCATGCTACTGTACCCAACTTCTTATGTAGAGATGGGGATTCAAACTTGGGTCCTCAGGCTTGCATGGCAAATATGTTATGTTACTCACTGAGCTGTCTCCCTACCTCCCTGTTTCTCTCATTTTTTTTTTCAATTTTTTTAGACTTATTTATTTTATGTATATGAGTACGCAGTCGCTGTCTTCAGACACACCAGAAGAAGGCGTCGGATCCCATTACAGACGGTTGTGAGTCACCATGTGGTTGCTGGGAATTGAACTTAGAACCTCTGGAAGAGCAGTCAGTGCTCTTAACCGCTGGACCATCTCTCCAGCCCTTCTCTCATTTCTTAACCACTTACAACTTTCCATCCTGAGGGATGGATCCCTTGATGTTACCTTTTCTTTTCCTCCTTTGCCAATCTCCACCAATGCTCAGTGTTTCTTTCCCTGGTGGGAAATGGCTCTGAGGTCACTGGTGTGTGGCCCTGAGAGTGCAAGCTTGTCTCATGCTCCTCCGTCTTTGTTTAGCTGGTAACAAGGGATGGGTGTTTGCTTTTTGCTCTTTGGTGTTTATGAATTGAATGGGCCTTGGGAAGCTGGGTTCATCATTTCTAAGTTCTACTGACTGCTTTGACCTCTGGTGACCTGATCGTGGCTGCTCAGGGATCAAAGACTTGCCCATGTCTCCCCTTTTCTCTAAGGAACATTGTGGAAGTCAGAGATCTGGGGAGCCTGAGGCTTTTCGCTTTTCTGGGACAGGGGGTTAAATTCAGAGCTGTGTATTTGCTCTACCACAGAGTCACATTCCCAGAGTCAGAGGCACGAGTCTTGCTTGTCTCTATACTACTTGGACATAGCCAGGTTTAGAGAGTAGAGTCTTCCAGACTGCTAAGTCTGTCCATTATTTATAAGATGGTTAAGGGAAAATGATTATAAATAATTATATAAAGCTAGGGAGCATAGCCACATGACTGCACTCATTGTGTAAAAGTCAGTTTTGCTTCGTTTCTGCAGTACTGAGGACTGAACTCGGGGCCTCTAAGTGATCACTCTACCACTGAGCTATCTATCTCCAGTTCTGGACTGCCCTCACTTCTGACCCAATTACCAATTTAAAGGAGTTTCCAGAAATGCCTTAGGGGTCCATAATTCACTGTAAGTAATCACAGAGCTTTTTGGAAGCTTTTATGTAGCCTTTTATTTCAGGGCAAGTATACAGATCACAATTAACCAAAGCAAGAACCACAAGACTGTGTGACGGTCCAAATGTGTTGCGCTTTTCTTGTGCTCAGAATAGCATGCCCTCCCAACAGAGATAACAGTAAGTATTGTCAAGTAGAGAACATTACTTGAGCATCAGCCTTCGGAGAGTTTTGTTTTTCTTTTTAAGCCTTAGTATCTGAATGATAGTCTGAGTCCACATAGTTAGATTCAGCCTCCAGTCCCAACCTCACCTCATGAAGGTTGGCTGGTGTCACCTGGTCTGGGAGTCTACCATGAGTCACCGTGAGCATAAACACCAGGGCTGAGGGAATAAATGATAAAGTCATTAAGGCTGGATGAGGTAGAACATGCCCATAATCTCAGCATTTGAGGAAGGTAGAGGCAGAAAGATGGGAATCTGGTGATGGTTTGGTCTTTGTGGTGAGTTTGAAAGCGGTCCTTGGCCACATGTTTAGGGAGGAAGAGGAGGAAGAGATCCACTACTATCAAAAAAAAAAATGGAAAGGAGGAAAGAAAATCCAAGGCCCAAATTCTTTGCTCCATACCTCTTATCTGCTTCTGCCTTACAAAGACAGATAAAAATAGTGGCTATCCTGACTATAGAGAAGGGGTGAAACAGACACGTTCTAATTCTCACAATAATCATGCAAAGTTGAATATTTCTTAGTGTACAGAGTTATGGTTTTTTTTTAAAAATGGATGGAAATGGGACACAGTGACACATACCTATGCTATGTTGGGGCTGTAAAGACAGAAGGATGAGGATTTCAGGGCCAGCCTGTGCTACATGAGACCCTCTCCCAAAATAAAGTGGTAGCGTTGGGCATGGTGACTCATGCCTGTAATTCCAGCACTCAGTAGGCTGTAGGAGGATCACATAAGTCTGAGGCCAGCCCCAGTTACAGAGTAAGAGCCTGTCTTCAAAATGTTTTTTTTTTTTAATTGAAAAAGGAAGTGACGGACAGAGACAGTACATAAGGTATGCTAGGAGTCTTGTAAGGACACATAGATAGACCTGGGAGCCAAGAGTTAGGGGAAGAACTATGTGGACATCTGAGAAGGGCTGTCCCGGGCAGTAAGAGGAGCTAGTACAATGGGAAAGTGCCTATCATATTCAAGTGACAAGAAGTTTCGTTCACTGTGGGAAAGAGATGATCTAGGAGTGAGCTAGCAGATAGAGGATTAACAGCAGAATGCAGAGAACAGAGGAAATGTCCGCAGGACCAAATGCGATGAGGAGTTCACAGCCAACAGAAGCAGGCTAGAAATGTCAACAGAGAAGCTAATGGACAACGTGAGGAAGGAAGGGAGCCCCTCACCCTGTTATCTTCAAATTTCACAAACAAGATTAGGAACTGTGTTTCCAGTCAACACCATGACCTCCTTGTCACCTGTGTATAATAAGGATTTCTTTGGCTTCTTTGTTTGTTTAGGTTTGTTGAGACAGGGTTTTATACAGAGTAGGATAGCCTCTGATATGATATGCAGCTGAGGATAACCTTGCCTCCACCTGTATTACAGGCATGTGTGCTGCCATGCCCACTTTTGACGGTTTATCAGCTTGCAAAACTGTGTAGTGCTCTGTGAAGTAATGTTCCCAGAAAAAAACCAAAACAAAGCCCATACCCATGCTAGAGATTTCTCAAAGCTGACTGGCTGATTAGAGTTTTGTGACTGTGCAAAGTTAACTATGGAAGATCCAGAGCCAAACTATCTTGGACTCTCTTCAGTTTCCTCAACAGTCATGCACTGGCAATTATGCCTGACTGTCAGGTAAAACCTTTGGACTGTGTGACCTTAGCAGACACCAATCTCAAGGCCAAAAGTGTCCATGATAGCACCTAAAGCCTATAGCAGAGGTCACCCTGCCTTTCTATACCCACCTAGTGGACACTCTTACCAGTGGATTTGAAAAAATGCCTTGCTTCAGGACTTGACTGTAAACCTTAACTGTTTTCACACTGGAGCGTGTTGTTTTAAACAACCTGGATCCTTGTTCCCGAAACATAGCCGCTCATATCTGGCTCAGAATAAGCTATCTCTTGTTCCATTTGAGTTGAGGTTATGTTTTGTGTTAACTGCATTATAAACCACCTTGAAAATCCAATTTCAAAGACATCTCCTTAGATAATAAGTATACCAAAACATTCCTACTGAATCTTTTAAATGCTTTGAACAGTGCAACGAGGCTACCAACGTCATTCATGTATGTGTGTGTGTGTGTGTGTGTGTGTGTGTGTGTGTGTGTGTGAGAGAGAGAGAGAGAGAGAGAGAGAGCACTGTTAAGACAGTTCCAGTGACTCTTTCTTTAGAAGTCTCCACCTCTATCTATTCAGAGTGTGGCCACTTTCCTTTTCTTCCACATTGCTCTTTCCTTCTCTCTTAATGTCCATACTGACATCTACATTAACATCTTTTGCTTAATAAGCTGCAGCTTTGGTTCATATGGACCAATGCTGAAATTCTTTGGGGGGGGGGGGTGAGTCAGCAATCTGGCTTCACCTCACAGAAATGGTGGTCTCTGCTGCTTGGGAGGCTGAGGTAGGAGAGCTGCAGATTCAAGGCCTGTCTGAGCTATAATGAATCTTCCTTTCCCCTTGTGGGGCATGCTACACATACTAAACACTCCCTGGCTCATCAGAAGACAACTCCTCAAGCTGTGGGTGACTGCACTGTGCTGTGTCTCCTGCTGATACAGCACATGGAAAGAACAAAGTAGAAATGCACATGAAGAATGAAAGTCATTTGACTGAGTTATGAGTGTCCGAAATGAACTGGTGCTTCTCAAAACAGAGAAGGACCAATAGGCTCCTGAAAAGCCTTTCTTCAAGGCCATTAGGCACCAAAGAAAAGCCAGCTGCAAGGTTAAGCACTACCCCAGCCCTACAGAAAGGCGAAGAAGGCCTTAAACTCAGGCAACACGAAGCATCAGAGCAGACCCAGGATACAGATGGCTGTGCCAGTTGGCACAAACCACTTCCATTTGTACTGAATCTAAAACATTCATACCTCACACACAGTCACTTTCTTTCCTAAATGGACATATTCAGCGAGGGTGCCTTTTTACGTTTGCCCCACCCCCAAGTATGCATAAGAACATTTAGAGCTATGATTAATGTTCAGAAACCAAGAATGACTTAAACGGCCAATAAACAGACTTACGGGCACACAGTTGACATTTAGGATAATAAATGACATATAGATGTCACCAAAAAAGTTAAACAAATACAAGATACAAAATATTCTATTTGTGACTCTGCACGTCTAATGTCAAAAATGATCTAAGCCAACCAAGGGCTGTGAGACAAGAGAACCCACTGCAGAAAAAGAGACTGGGAAGAGGGATTTGGGGATACCACAGTAATAGTGTCACACTTGACGCATAGGCCAGTTAGATTAGGTGAGTCCAACTTGTGAATAGTCATCAAACTATGTACTGACACTTGGTACTTACCAGCGTCAGTATTAAATGTCAATAAAAATGATGGTCAAAATAGCAATGAGAGACAGGAACAAAACACACTGTTGAGTCAAAAAGGGGGGAGGGTTCTCAATTCACAGATGCCATTTCTACTGACTCTTGTTTCTTTTCTTTTCTCTTTCCTTTTTTTTTTTTAAAGACACAAGGTCTTACCGTGTGGCCTAGAGTGGTTATGAGCTTCTGAGGTTCAAGTGATCCTCCTGCCTCAGCCTTCTGAGTAGCTGAAGCTACAAGTTTTGCCTCCTTTGCACTTAGCTTCATTTGAAGATGCTAAGACTGACCCAGGAGGTTCTAAAGTTCTCCAGAGAGAGAATAGAATCTTCTCCAAAGAAACTGAGCAGACTGAAACCATTCCCTCTGTTTAGTCTGAATCTAGAGTGACTTACTGTGTCACTTTGTCCCAATGCCGGTAAAGTCACGGCATCGCTCTGAAACCCATGTTTAGAGTCTTCAGTGAAGCTGTTCTTCTAAAGCTCTGAAAAAGCCAAACACTGTGATGCCTGTGCAAACCAGAAATAAGAAGGCCACTGAAGCATCTTAGGGTTACCGTTTCTAGTAAGGTAAGTATTGGTAATCAGAACCCACATAAAAACAAAAGCTCTTTGGGACCCTGTATAGTATCCTTAAAGCAAAGGGGCTATTTGAGAATTCTATTACTGGACTAACCCCAGCCTTGCCATGTAAGTGACCTTATGTAAAGACGTCATTTTACAATTGCAAATACCTGTGAGTCCTGGCTGGGTCTGGTTTGTTGCTCCTCTTAGGTCTCCCTAGTTTTAATCTTTTATACTTTTTTCTTTAAATCACTTTTTCCTTTGAAAATTATTTAAAAAAAAAATTTTTTTTGTCCAGCAGTGTGTTTATTTTTACCATAAAGATAAATTCATCAGGTGAACTTTCAGCTTTCACCTGAGGTGACTTGAAACAAGTGCACACCTTTTTCAAACCTAACCTGACCACCCAACCCCCACCTTGACTGTGAGGCCCAGCAGGAGGTCTGACAAGCTGCATGGGACCCCTTAGCCATATCTGCTCAAGAGAGACCCACACGGGCAGATATGCTTCTGAAGATCCTCAACAAAGATAACCCAGCTGCGGTTATCCCAGCTGGGATACAGCCATTGCATCCTCCCTTTGGAGCACGCCTCTACCATCCAGAGAACATCCTGTGAGGTAAGGATGCATGAAGACTCCAATAATCCCAACAGAGTGGAATATTCCAAGTGATAGACACTGGGAAAACAGCCTTGTTATGAAACCTGCTAGTGAGAGACAGATACTTGAGTACCCGGTGCCTCGTGGCAGTGGGAGAGAAAACAGAGGCCTGAAGCAAATTCCAACAGTAGTGTCTAAGGTGCATGCTGCCATCAGGAGTACATTGTCCTGACAGCCTTCATGGCAGACAAACCCTCAGAGGCTGGTGTGAACATCAAGATTGCAAACTGTGACTTCAACAGCAAACTCCATCTTTTACAACAAGCAGGATACTTTCTGGAGCAGCCTGGAAATCTCCTAACGTAGATGCGCAGAGCCTGGGACTTAACATGCCTTGGCAAGTGGATTCCTGCCTTCTGACCTACAGAGATTCGGGGACTGCCAGAGAGGTGCTGGCAGGAGATACGACATTCATCCTATGTGGCAACGGTAAGAAGAATACTTTCAAAGACCAACTCATTCATTCTCAGTCTCAGTGAGAGACAAGCTTTGGAGAACACTGTGGTGGAGCCATTGATAAATGTGGGTCGTCAAAGTGAGGAACTTATGTGGGGTCACATCCTGTCTTCAAGGTTACAGACAAGACTTCTTAATGGGCAGGAAAATCAATAAGACAATGGCCTCCTATGTTTTCTCCCGAGCTCTTTTTGAACTCTGAGCTAGGTGCACAGCTACCCTGGCGCTTCAAGGGGCAGCCTTGAACAACACCGACAACAGCGTACCTTTCCCATCCCGTAGGCTACAGCTTAGGCCTAACCTCAAGGGGTGTGTTTTCAGCAGCCTGCTGATGACCTTTCATTGTGTCTCTTACAATCATCAGATGAACAACATGGATCCCGAGGACAAGGAGATAGGGCAGAGGACAGTGGCAAAAGCTCCTGCCAGCTCCAACCCACCCGACAGAAATAAGATGCCTCTCCCCTCCCATTGTCTCCCAACATCGCCCTTCCCCCAAACACATGGTACAGTAATAATTCCCCACTTCCGGGACAGCCAGCCTTGACTAAACAAAACATCTGTGCAGGATGGCAGGATCTGGGCTGTTCCATGGAGCATAATAACTGAGGTCTCCCTGCCCAGCACAGCTACAGCCTTCCCTGTGGTCTCTCCCTCTGCCCAGAAAGTAGCACAGGTGACAGAGCTCCAGATAAACCAGTTTCCACGAGGTATGTCCGAAAGGAAATCCATCCCCATTGGGAAGCATGGACCTGTACTGGCTCAATATTCTGCCTAAGGACCTGGCTATAGCCTCATTGTCTAAGAACTGGCCAAGACCACCAGGGGATCAATCCTAGCTTCTTTAGAGAGTTTAGATTTCACAGCACGGGAAGAAATTGCTGCTTCAAGGGTTCCAAAAAGAATCTGAATGACTTTGAAGACAAACGCGAAGTCAAGATGCTCACTCCTGGAGAAGTCAGGTGCTCACCGCATTTTGGGTAGAGAGGAAAAGTCCAGGTGGGCTTTTTGTTAGATGCTTGGTGCTAGGAGCCCCCTGCATGGCAAGCTCCAAGCGGCCTCACCACAGGATCTCTGGAATCCTTCAGTCCGAATCTTCATGGCTTTGAGGAGTGAGCATCTCCTGGCCATGCGCCTGCCCACACTGGAGTTTTCCCTCACTTGCTGGGCTCGGCTTTCAGTCAATTGATCCATCTGTGGGAAAGAGAAGAGATTCTGTAAAGTAACCCAGCAGGAGAGAGCAAGACAGGAGTAAGCCACAAAGAATTCAGAGTTGGGGGTCCTTCCCCAGGCAGGAGCCACTACACCACTTGCCTGGCAGGGACTGAGGTGGGCAGGGGAGCAGGAAGATCTGCTGGAGGGTCCTTCTATGTGTTCTGAGCAGCTGAAGGCCAAGGCCACCTTTCCTGTGAGCTCTTTTGGGAATGGAGATGGCATCCGTCTCCCTTGGGCCAGGGTCTCTCAGTTTTCTGCATTCTGGGAGAGCCATCATCTAAAGCACTGGCTGCCCATCACTTCTCTTTGCTGGTTAGCATAAGCTGAGCACCCAGCAAGTCCACAAAATGCCCCACCACCCTCATCCCCATCTCTGTATTCCTTGTCTTCTCTTACTGACATTGTCAAGCAACCGAGACCTGGGAGACCAATGGGCAAAGCAATTCTCAGGCTGACAATCCCAAGGCTGCTTGTGGGAGTTGATCAACACATTTCTCTGCTCTGGCTGAGACCTTAGAGGTCAGGCCAAAGGCTCCCCAAGTCAATGATCTTTGGGGAGGGGTCTAGGAGGAAAAGGTTGAATTCCCGAAGTTGCTAAGGATGGCCCAGCATCCATCCTGCCAGCATCCATCCTGCATACAGATTCTTTTAGGGATCAAATGCATAATATATTTTGGGAGTCCATCAAACACATTGATTTCCCCACTTTGAAATTGGGACCATTGGGGGCTGGAGAGATAGTTCAGCAGTTAAGAGCTCTCTGACTGCTCTTCCAGAGATCCTGAGTTCAATTCCCAGCAACCACATGATGGCTCACAACCATCTGTAATGAGATCTGATGCCCTCTTCTGGTGTGTCTGAAGATAGCTACAGTGTTCTCATAAATAAAATAAAATAAATCTTTAAAAAAAAAAAAAAGGAAAAAGAAAAAGAAATTGGGACCAGAGAAATGTTCTTTGATTATAAAATTGCCGGGTAGTGGTGGCACACACCTTTAATCCCAGCACTTGGAAGGCAGAGGCAGGCAGATTTCTGAGTTTGAGGCCAGCCTGGTCTACAGAGTGAGTTCCAGGACAGTCAGGGCTACACAGAGAAACCCTGTCTCGAAAAAGAAAGAAAAAAAGAAAGAAAGAAAGAAAGAAAGAAAGGATTATAAATAATCAGATACATTTACTTCTGTAGTTCTTATTTACACTATCAGAGAGACATTATAAGAAAAAGAATTATCTTCCTGAAAGAACTACCTAAATGACACTTATTTGGATAGTTGGTTAAACATTATTGTCAGTTAATATTTTGTTGTTGCTGTTTTGTTGAGGCAGTATCTTGATATGTAGCCCAGGTTATCCTGGGACTCACTGTGTAAAACAGGCTGGCTTCCAATTCATGGAGATCCACCTCTGCCTCTGAGTACTGAGGTTAAAGGTGTGACTTGGCCAGATAATTTATTTTTGAGACAGAGCCTTGTGTAACCCAGTCTGGTCTGAGACTCGCAATGTAGCTGAGGCTAGCCTTGAACTCCTGAGCCTTCTCCCTCTACCTCTCAAGCACTGGGGGTGTGCACCTAGCTGTCATTTGTATGAATCAAACTTTGTGATAGATATGAGTAGGTAGGTATGGAAAGGGTGAGGAGGAGGAGGTCATTCAAATCATAACAACATAATCGGATGACCTTCTTGATCGAGCCGTGACTGGAGTGTGAGCACAGACTGAACCCATAACATGTTCAGTATTCAAACAAACAAACCATTGGGTTTCTCTTAGCTTGAAAACAGTTTCTGTCTCTAGCACTCAAGCAAACCTGGGAGAAACAGTTATTTGGGCTTAGTAGAGTTTTTGTTGC
Source organism: Rhynchomys soricoides (assembly GCA_019843965.1). Lineage (NCBI taxonomy): Eukaryota > Metazoa > Chordata > Mammalia > Rodentia > Muridae > Rhynchomys > Rhynchomys soricoides. Next base: position 6,057,274 of record JADRCH010000142.1, on the reverse strand, counting down.
ATTGAGGTACTTAGAATCAAACCATTATTTGAATGAAACTTCATTCACCTAGCAGGACACTGTGGTACACACACACAGCTAATCTCAGCTACTTCCGAAGATCACTTGAGTCCAAAGCTTCCTGAACATAGCATCTCAAAACCCTGACTTTAAAAAAAAAAAAATTGTAAGAGCCAGGCATGGTAGCATATGCCTTTACTCCCAGCACTTGGGAGGCAGAGGCAGGTGGATTTCTGAGTTTGAGGCCAGCCTGGTCCACAGAGTGAGTACCAAGACAGCCAGGGCTACACAGAGAAACCCTGTCTCTTATTGTTGAGAATAGTTTTTGTTATCCTGGGGTTTTGGTTATTCCATATGAATTTGAGAATTGCTCTTTCTAAGTCTATGAAGAATTGAGTTGGAATTTTGATGGGGATTGCATTGAATCTGTAGATTGCTTTTGGCAGAATGGCCATTTTAACTGTATTAATCCTGCCAGTCCATGAGCATGGGAGATCTTTCCATCTTCTGAGGTCTTCGATTTCTTTCTTCAGAGACTTGAAGTTCTTGACATACAGATCTTTCCCTTGTTTGGTTAGAGTCACACTAAGATATTTTATATTGTTTGTGACAGTTGTGAAGGGTGTCATTTCCCTAATTTCTTTCTCAGCCTGTTTTTCCTTCAAGTATAGGAAGGCTACTGATTTGCTTGAGTTAATTTTGTATCCAGCCACCTTGCTGAAAGTGTTTATCACCTGTAGCAGATCTCTGGTGGAGTTTTTCGGGTCACTTAAGTATACCATCATATCATCTGCAAATAGTGATATTTTGATTTCTTCCTTTCCAATTTGTATCCCTTTGACCTCCTTTTGTTGTCTGATTGCTCTAGCTAGAACTTCAAGTACTGTATTGAATAGATAGGGAGAGAGAAGGCAGCCTTGTCTAGTCCTTGATTTTAGTAGGATTGCTTCGAGTTTCTTTCCATTTAGTTTGATGTTGGCCACTGTTTTGCTGTATATTGCTTTTACTATGTTTAGGTATGCTCCTTGAATTCCTGGTCTTTCCAAGACTTTTATCATGAAGGGATGTTGAACTTTGTCAAATGCTTTTTCAGCATCTAACGAAATGACCATGCGGTTTTTTTCCTTGAGTTTGTTTATGTAGTGGATTGCATTGACGGTTTTCCGGGTATTGAACCATCCCTGCATCCCTGGGATGAAGCCTACTTGATCATGGTGAATGATCGTTGTGATGTGTTCTTGGATTCGGTTTGCAAGAGTTTTATTGAGTATTTTTGCATCGATATTCATAAGGGAAATTGGTCTGAAGTTTTCTTTTATTGTTGGGTCTTTGTGGGGTTTTGGTATCAGTGTAACTGTGGCCTCATAGAATGAATTGGGTAGTGTTCCTTCTGTTTCTATTTTGTGGAATAGTTTGAAGAGGTGTTAGGTCTTCTTTGAAAGTCTGATAGAATTCTGCACTGAACTCATCTGGTCCTGGGCTTTTTTTTTGGTTGGGAGACTTTTAATGACTGCTTCTATTTCTTTAGGGGTTATGGGACTGTTTAGATGGTTTATCTGATCCCGATTTAACTTTGGTAATTGGTATCTGTCTAGAAACTTGTCCATTTCCTCCAGATTTTCCAATTTTGTTGCGTATAGGCTTTTGTAGTAGGATCGGATGATTTTTTTAATTTCCTCAGAATCTGTTGTTATATCTCCCTTCTCATTTCTAATTTTGTTAATGTGCATACTGTCTCTGTACCCTCTGGTTAGTCTGGCTAAGGGTTTATCTATCTTGTTGATTTTCTCAAAGAACCAGCTCCTGGTTTTGTTGATTCTTTGTATAGTTCTTTTAGTTTCCACTTCTGGGAGAATCAGCCTCTCTGACCTCAAGCTATACTACAGAGCAGTAGTGATAAAAACTGCATGGTATTGGTACAGTGACAGGCAGGTAGATCAATGGAATAGAATTGAAGACCCAGAAATGAACCCACACACTTATGGTCACTTGATCTTTGACAAAGGAGCTAAAACCATCCAGTAGAAAAGGGACAGCATCTTCAACAAATGGTGCTGGTTCAACTGGCGGTCTACATGTAGAAGACTGTGAATTGATCCATTCCTATCTCCCTGTACAAAGCTCAAGTCCAAATGGATCAAGGACCTACACATAAAACCAGATACACTGAATCTAATAGAAGAGAAAGTGGGGAAAAGTCTCGAACACATGGGCACAGGGGAAAAGTTCCTGAACAGAACACCAATGGCTTGTGCTCTAAGATCAAGAATCAATAATTGGGACCTCATAAAATTACAAAGCTTCTGTAAGGCAAAGGACACTGTAAATAGGACAAAATGGCAACCTACAAATTGGGAAAAGATCTTTACCAATTCTACGTCCAATAGAGGGATAATATCCAATATATACAAAGAACTCAAGAAGCTAGACTCCAGAGATCCAAATAACCCTATCAAAAAGTGGGGAACAGAGCTAAAGAGAGAGTTCTCAACTGAGGAAACTCAAATGGCTGAGAAGCACCTAAAGAAATGCTCAACATCCTTAGTCTTCAGGGAAATGCAAATTAAAACAACCCTGAGATTCCACCTCACACCAGTCAGAATGGCTAAGATCAAAAACTCAGGTGACAGCAGATGTTGGCTAGGATGTGGAGAAAGAGGAACACTCCTCCATTGCTGGTGGGAATGCAAGCTGATACAACTTCTCTGGAAATCAGTTTGGTGGACCCTCAGAAAAATGAACATAATACTACCTGAGGACCCAGCTATTCCACTCCTGGGCATATACCCAGAAGATGCTCCAACATGTAATAAAGACAGATGCTCCACTATGTTCATAGCAGCCATATTTATAATAGCCAGAAACTGGAAACAACCCAGATGTCCCTCAACAGAGGAATGGATACAGAAAATGTGGTACATTTACACAATGGAATACTACTCAGCTATTAAAAACAATGACTTCATGAAATTTGCAGACAAATGGATGGAACTTGAAAATAATCATCCTGATCCAGGTAACAGTCACAAAAGAATGAACATGCTATGTACTCACTGATAAGTGGTTATTAGCCCAAAAGTTCGAAATACCCAAGAGTCACTTCACAGCAACAGTAGGGCTGGTGTGTGAGGACCCAGATGGAGGGCTTGGAGAAGGGACTGAAGGAGCTGAGGGAGTTTGCAGCCCCAGGGAGGGAGACTAATCACCAACCAAAGAATACACATAGAGGGACCCATGGTGCTGGCCACATATGCGGCAGAGGAGGGTCTTGTTAGCCATCAGGGGGAGGAGAGGCCTTTGGACCTGAAGGTGTTAGATCCCCCAGTATAGGAGAATGCCAAGGAGAGAAGACAAGAATGGATAGGTGGGTGGGTGGGGGAATACCCCCATAGTGGCAGGAGGAGGGGGGAGGGGATGGGGAGGTTCCAAAGGGGAGATCTGGAAAGGGGAAACATTTGAAATGTAAATAAAGTATGAAAAAGAAGAAGAAGAAGAAGAGGAGGAGGAGGAAGAAGAAGAAGAGGAGAAAAAGAAGAGAAAGAGAGGGAAAAATGAAAGACACCCAATTTTTTTTTTTTTAAAGATTTATTTTTATTTATATGAGTACACTGTAGCTGTCTTCAGACACACCAGAAGAGGGCATCAGATTCCATTACAGATGGTTTTGAGCCAACATGTGGTTGTTGGGACTTGAACTCAGGACCTCTGGAGGAGCAGTCAGTGCTCTTAACCACTGAGCCATCTCTCCAGGCTAAGATCCACAAATTTAATTGGAAAAAGAAAGGAGGCTAAAGCTAGTACTTTAGAGGTAAGCAAATCATGACATTAAGCTTAGTCCATTTGGCTACATACTGAGGAGCTATAGACCAGCCTGGGCTACATAGCAAGATCTTGTCTCAGAAAGGAACAAACAAAACCAAGAGCTGGGTATTATGCTTGTTTCAGTAGTCTGAAGACCTGAGGTTGGATCCCTAACACTCCTGTAAAAAGCTAGATGTAGCCGCAGGAGGCTGAGGCAGGAGGATCTTAGCCTAGCCAGAAGGCAAGTTTCAGTGAGATGGCCCAATTCTCAAAGCTAAGGTAGAGGGCAGTTACACAAAATACCAAATATGAACGTCTGACTTTTACATATAAGCACATGCCTATATGGAAACATACACATACAGGGGTGGAATACTGGCCTTAACTTGTTTGTTTGTTTTGAGACAGGGTTTCTCTGTGCAGCCCTGGCTGTCCTGGAACTCTCTCTCTGTAGACCAAGCTGGTCTTGAATCCACAGAGATCTGTCTGCCTCTGTTTCCTGGGTGCTGGTATTAAAGGTGTGGGCCACCACTTCCTGGCTGGCCTTAACTGTACTTGTTTGGTCTGGAAATATAAACTATATGAGAATAATATGCAGAACAAAAGCCATATGCAGATTTATTCTTATAAATCTTCATTAGTGGGTGCTCTAATAAATTAGACATTTTTATGCTTTCTTTTTAACTTTTAAGGTTTGGTTTTTTTTCCCTCCTAATGTGTGTAAGACACAAATATATTTAACAAAAACATATGAAACTGAGAGAGAGAGAGAGAGATCCTACTCTATTTAGTGCCATTGTGTGAAAGATCAGGTTTTATAACCTCACTTATTTATAAAATGTGAAAGAGGGCTTGAATTTGTGATAAACATAGCAACAGCATAAAATTAAGGATCAGCTGAGTATGTGAGCCCAGGACTGATGCCCTCTTACCTTCAATTCAACAGAACTGAGTGTTGGCCTAAGGGTGCCAGGACAGCAGATTAAACAGTGAATTAAATGTGCATAAGAGGTCGGAGATGTTTCTCTTTAGTCATTAAAGAGTGAAATGGACATTACCTCCACTTGCCAACTCAAACCTCACTAACATAACAGCAGAGATTAATTTTAAAGGTTAAACTCAGAACAAACAGGCCCTGCATGGAAAAACAGCAGCACAAAGTTTGGGAGCAAAATCCTGATATATGTTAGCTTTTTAGCAGACATGAGAAAACCCAAATGAGTGAGCAGGTCTTGTGCCTCATCCTGTAATCCTATCACTGGGGAGGCTGAGGCAGGAGGAGCACCTTGAATTCAAGACCAGTCTGGACTACACAGCAAGCTACTGCAGAGAAAGGATAGAGATATGACTTAGACTTAAGAAAACATATACATACACACACACACACACACTCACTCACTCATACATATACATGTACATTGTTACATATATTCACTCACACCTGCTCATAACTCACACACATACACACACACAAGCATTTACTAATATACACACTCTGATACACACTCTTAACACACACTCATATACACTCTTGTACACAATTTAAATAATAAAATATATTTATGAAATTGAAAGAGAGAGAGATCAAGTCAGCAAGATGTACGTATGACTCGTTCCCCTGCTGAGTTCTTAAAAGCTCTGAGCAGCAGAATGGGGAGAGAGTTTAGTCAGTAAATTGAGAACTCATGTTTGATTCCCAGAACACATGTAAAAATCAGGCCTGGTTACACTCGTAACCCCAGGGCTGTTGAGGCAAAGGCAGGACAGTCCCTAGGCTTTGGTGGCCAGCCAGCCTCTCCTTATTTATGAGCTCTGTCTCAAGAGAAAGATAGACAGCTACTGGAAAATATCTAAGGACGCCGGGCAGTGGTGGCGCACGCCTTTAATCCCAGCACTTGGGAGGCAAAGGCAGGTGGATTTCTGAGTTTGAGGCCAGCCTGGTCTACAGAGTGAGTTCCAGGACAGCCAGGGCTACACAGAGAAACCCTGTCTCAAAAAAACAAAACAAAAAACCAATCAAACAAACAATATCTAAGGACGACTTCTGGCCTCCACACACATGTGCACATGCACACGTATAGGCGCATAGAGAGAGATATACACACACACACACACACACACACCCTGAAGCAAAGAACAAGGACTCACTGCAAATCATATTCAGGTCGATATGCTCACTGCACTGGCAGACCATTGGAGGTTTACTCTCCCAAGTGCCGGCTCAGCAAAGCTCTGGACTTCAGGGTCTCAGTCATCCCTGCTGGCAGCGAGGCTGTTCTGGAAACAAGAGAATCAGTGAGCGCCTAGGAGGGAGGAGCCACGCCCCCAAACCCTTGTCTGCTTAGCATCCTGGATGGTAGCAGGTAATTTGGGTGTGGCTTTCAGTCTACCTTTACTGTTTCTGATTTCTGGTAGAAGTTCAAATTGCAATTCCTGTCTGCTGTCTGGGTGGCGGTTTGGTAACGTATCAGAATCCTTAACCGTGGTGGTTAGGCGCGAGGACCCACGGCTCCGTGGCTGTCCCGGGCTTCTCTGACCTCAGCTCCTGCTCTGGGGGACTCCAGGCTGACCAGAGTTTGCCAGAGCTGCAGGAGGTGTTGGATCACTTAGAGAGGATGTTTGTGCAAAGCAAAACTCTATTGAAAATTGCCCAACAAGGCAGAAAGATACTGGACGCTATGGCCAAAGTGCAAGCAGCATTGCCAAGCATCAAGAGTTTTGAAGAATAGCCAACAATGGTTTTTCGCGATTTGTGACGAAACTGTTAAGGGGAGTGTTGTTTCTGACAGGACATGTGACTGTGTCGCTAGCGGGCTGCTGTTTTGTGGATCCACCAACTCTTGTTTGTAAACCAGCCTCAGAGGCTGAAGATGCCCGTCTGCTTCCCAGAGGATGGAAGATTTCAGGGATAGGACTCAAAGGGAGCAAGCTCCGAGCTTCCAGCCACAGCGCCAGCTGGTGCAAGGAAAACGACCAGGGGCAAAGAGGGGCACCACACAAAACAATTGCAGTCTATTATCCAAAAAGACCTAACAGTCATTAATATGATCAAGCTGAACAGCAGGGAGTCAAAATATCCAAGAAAACAGAAAACCATTTAACGAAAACACGAAGCGGATCAATCCATGAGAGCCAGCACCCGCTTGACAGTAATTGACCTATCAGACAGAAAATGCACAAGGCCAAGTGGAACCTAGCCAGTGTCATTAGTTATCCGGATCTGTTGACATTTGAAGAACACTCATCGGACAAGTATGGGTGAACATTATTCTGAAATTCCGATAAAACATTCACTGGGGTTATATTCCAGACTGAAAACCACATTTTAACAGCCTTAAAAACGAATGTCCTGCAAAGTAGGCCTCGGCACCTGGCGTGTTGGCACGCACCTCTCATTCCAGCACTCGGGACTGTGAGTTGGAAGCCAGCTTCGGCTATAAGCAAGACCCTATCTGAGAGCAAACAGACGCATGCTCTCAGAGTTGAGTGAAATTAAACCAGGGATAGCAGAAACAGACGGGAAACCTCTAAATATTTGACCATGGCACACCGTATTTCTAAACTGGTGATACATGCTGTTAGTTCCAAATACTTGCCACTAGAGGTAGGAGGACTTTTTTGAGACCACAAAGTCCGAGACCCTACTAGACTCACCATCTCAGAATTGCAAAAACGAAAGGGACAGCAAAACCAAAACCAAACTAAAACCAGTTTATTTCTAAATGTCACATAGGTCAAAGAAGTCTCAAGAGAAATCTGAATATTTCAAACTGGGTGAAAATATAGTTTATTCAAATGTGTGTGATACAATAGAAACAGAGTTGGGGTAGGGGTGAGGCAGATCTGCAACGCTGAATAGCACATGAAAGAAAACAGGAGCCTGGCCAGATAGACGCCTGCAGGCCTGGCATACACTTAGGGAGGGGGTTGGGGGAGGGGTGGCAGTTTTGGAGGGGAGAGGGCTGAGGATGAAGCTCATTTGTTGAAGTCCTTGCTTAGCCTGCACAGAGCCACCAGAGGTTTGATCCCCACTAGGATACAAACTGGACATGGTGGTACAGGGCTGTTATCTCAGAACTTGGGTGGCCAAGGTAGAAGGATCCGAAGTTCAAGGTCAGAGTTCAAACCTCATCTCCGCAGCTCATTTGAGACCAGCCTGGGCTACATAAAATCCTATCTTCAAACAACTACCAAACCAACCAGCCAAAACATAAGTCCAAGGCAAACAAAAGAAAAAAACCATAAAGCAAAATTCAATGACAGGGAAAAGAGGAAAGTGATAGAGAAATCTGGGTTTTCTGAAATGACACAGAAATGATTTCTTCAGCCTGGTGTGTGGGTGGGAGGACATGGGGGTGGGACATGTGTACCATGGCCTGAACGTAGAAGTCATAGGGTAATATGCAGGAGTCCACATTCTTTCCTTCAACCATGATGGTCCTGGGGATCAAACAGAGGATTGCCACAAACAATTCTACAGGTGTACTTGTCTCCCATCTGTCATTCCAACCCTCGAGAGAGTGAGGAAGGACTACTGTGAGTTTGAAGCCAGCCAGGGATACACAATGAGTTCCAGGCCAGCCTAGGTTCTAGCCTAGAACTCCATCACAGACAAAAGACAAAAGGAGAGAACAAAAGGAGCAGCCAGATCCTTGAAAGACGCTACCCACCAAACCCCATAGAAAGACAAATCCGTGGGGAGTCACATGCCTGTTTTCAAACTTGTGCAACCAACAGCCTTCCAAAAAAGAAGACATCAAGCCAGAGTAGTTTTATGGGTGACGTCTAACAAATCGTCATGGAAGAAATAATTCCACATCTCTTCTTCTTCTTTTTTTTTTTTTTGGTTTTTTGAGACAGGGTTTCTCTGTGTAGCCCTGGCTGTCCTGGAACTCACTCTATAGACCAGGCTAGCCTCGAACTCAGAAATCTGCCTGCCTCTGCCTCCCAAATGCTGGGATTAAAGGCGTGTGCCACCACTGCCTGGCTGCACATCTCTTCTCAGAAGCTGAAGGAATATACTTAATCTGTGAGCCTGGCACTGTTAGTAAAATCTATGATTCGGGATGCTTGTATTAATGCCTGATCCAAATAGTATTGCTGTGGTAGTTTGAATAGGTAAGGACCCCATAGACGCGTGTGCTTGAGTGCTTGGCCCTTAGAGTGGCATTATTAGGAGGTGTGACATGGTTGGAATAGGTGTGGTTTTATTGGAGGAAGTGTGTCATTGTAGAGGCAGACTTTGAAGTCTCCTATGCTTAAGCTACTTCTAGACACAGTCTCCTTCTGCAGCCTTCAGATCAAGAAAACCTGCCAGGAAGGTCAGAAGTTCAAGGACACCTTTGGCTAAAAAGTAAGTTCTAGGCCAGCTACCCTGCATGAGACCCCACCTCAAAAATGGATTTTACACTATGGAGACCAATATAGAGACTTTTCAAACAACTAAAATTAGAACTAGCATATGATCCATATATTGCTCACTCCTAACCAAAAGAATCTATATTCTGCTACAGAGATACCTGGACACTCTTGTTCATTGCTGCTCTACTCACAGCCCTAAGTAAATGGAATCAGCCTAGAGGTCCATCAACAGATTCGTGGATGACAAGAATTTAATATAGACACACAGGGAATTTTATTCAGCTATAAAGAAAAATGGAGCTATAAAAACTTTAGGGAAATAGATGGAGCTGGAAAATATATGTTTTATATTTATTGTTTTGGAGGGTATTCATGTCAAGGTCATTTCTCTCCTATCATACAGGCTTTGGAGATCAAACATATAGGGATCAATCCTGGTGGGCAGGCCTGTCAGCCAGGCATCTCTATCCACTGAGCCACCTCCCTGGCCTGAAAATGTATTAAAGGAAGTAATCCAAGCACACACAGCCAAACACTGCGTGTCTCTTTCATATGTATATCCTGACTTCTAATTGGTGAGTTTGTGAGAGTGAGTAAAAACTAGAAAGAGGCCCGGGAGAGGAGAAAAGGGGCTTTAAAGGAGGGAGTGAAGAAGAGTGTACTCAGTACATGTGATTCGGGGATTCTGGGAGAGGGAGGACTTACGGAGGAGAACGCCGGTACTAGAGGAATTGGGTACCATAGCTCCGTGGAAAAAGTCCTGTGCCCCGCCCCAAGCAGCTAATGATTAAATAATAGAGGAAGCATGCTGATACAGTGGAGGGAGGAGAAGGGGGCTTTGCAGCTCTCCTTTCTGCTCAGTTTTGCTGTAAACCTAAAACTGCACTCTCCAAATATAATGTATTAGTTCAAAAAAAATTAGGCTGCGGCTCAACCATTAAGAACATTTATTGCTTTTGCAGAGGACCTGGGTTTTGTTTCTGGCATCCACTTGGTGTCTCACAACCATCTGGAATTCCTGTTCTAGGGACCTGACATCACTACACGCATGCGTGGCCATGTTTACATGTAAGCAAACAGTCATACACATAAAAGGAATCTTTAAAATGAGAAAGCCCTAGAAAAATCTCTAGGTGAGAAAGCTCCACGGTGAGTCAGGCATGGTGGGGGGAGATGCAGGAGGATCAGGAATCAGTAAGTCTAGCCTCAGCTACATATCAGGTTCTGGGTAAGGTCCTACTATGTGAGACCCTGGGGGATGGAGGAAGGTGTGTGGCTGGAAAGGGGAAGTGTGTGTGTGTGTGTGTGTGTGTGTGTGTGCGCGCGCGCGCGCGCGGCGGGGAAGTAACTCAGGGGCCTAAGCAGAAGATGCTCACAGCCTGAAGGAGGACGTTGAGGCTGAGACAGGATTAGAGTACTGAGTGGGTAAGATGGGATTAGAAGCTGATGACACCCAATTTTCTGGCGTTAGTGTCTGGGAGGGCACTGTGTGCTGGGATGACAGGTGTACATCAGCACCCCAGACTAGGCTGGTCTCAGTGGGAGGCTTCACTGTCTTTCACTGTTTGGCTTGTTGCTGCCTGCTGCCTGTGCATTGCATCACGACCTCTGAGCCGTGGCTTGGTTCCTACCTGGAAGAAATCACAGACTGTGAGCAATAGAAAAAAGGAACAGCCTAGCTTTGTTTGTTTTGCACAGTTCTGCTTAAAAGTATTCACTCTATAATCAGTGGGATATGTCAAGCTATGTTTCAGCCCCTGGGACCTACTGGTGGAAGGTGAGAACCAGTTTCCACAAGTTGTCCTCTGACCGCCACTCATAAATACTTCCTCCCCAATCCGAACAAATAGCGTTTTAAAAAATGAATAGCCAGATGTAGTGGTACACACCTTTAATCCCAGTGCTTGGGAGACGTCGGCAGACAGGTCTCCGCGAAGTCAAAGCCAGTCTGGTCTTTATAGAGTTCCAAATTAGCCAGGGCTACACAATGAGACTCTGTTTGAAAATAAATAGATATTCTTGTACTCCCCAAACACAAATTTCTATTCTAAAGCTAACCCACTAGTTGTGGGGTTAACATTTGATAATACACTTCATTGGAAATCAAGGTCCAAAGGACAGAAACTCAACTTTTCAACCCCCAAAAGAAACAGAATAAGATGGGCAACTTGAGGTTTACAGCAGCAGTTTAAGTAAACACAGAGGAGAAAGGAAGATGAGTGGAGGTGTTAGAAGCAGAGTTGAGTTACATGACATTTGCGCTGGTAGACACCTGCAGAGTGTAGTGAGCGTCCCGCACATCTGCGCATGCGTCTGGAGACACCGATCTCGGAGGCAGTCACAGGAGCAGGGAGCCAGGTGAGAATGCCAATTCTGTCATTTCATGTGGTTCATGGTTGGGGTGTGTGTGTGTGTGTGTGTGTGTGTGTGTGTGTGTGTCCCCGTCCCACCCTTTGGGCCACTCCTCCCCTGGCTACCTCCTGTTGGCCTAGCATAAACCTAAAGGTCTGGTTTCCCTCAGGGGAGGAAGTTGCATTTTCTTTTCATTTCCTAGCTTGCCCGGTAATGCACCACACAGGCCTAGCTGCTTCTGGAAGGCGTGCCCCTGATTTGAGGTTTCCACCTGTGTGGTGGTTAGGCATGAGCAAGCCCAATCCTCCATAGCTTCTTGTTTCTCCTGGTCTGGGCTCTGACATCCAACACACTCCCCACTTGGCATGCATGCCCTACACAGAAGCCCAAAATGTTCATGTCAGTGATGGATTGCCTAGGAATAAATTTATCTGCAACCAGAAGCCTGTTCAACCGTGACTCCTGTGCCTCAAAACAAGTTCACACCTCAGTAATCCCCACTGGCATAGTCACTGCTTAGAGAGGTCACCAAGAAGGGACCCCTGAGCCTCTTTGCCATCCTTAGTAGTGGCCTTTGTTCTCACACTTGTCATCTCAGGGACAGCGATAGCTGCTGAACTTCAGTAGGATGAGACAAGGGACAAGGAGGGAAGGGGATGGGGGAAAGATCCTGAGTGGAGGATTCCTAGCGGCTGTTATAGACATCTCTTGGCCATCTCTACTTACCGACAAGGGGACAAAGGGATGGAAAGATCAAGTTACCAAAGAGCCTGGAGAGGGAGAGTAGATAGTTGGTTCCCTTAGCACGGGAGTAAACTATGAGCTCCTGCTTAGTTGGGCAACATGAGCAAGAGCCTAGGTTCAGGAGAAAGAGGAGGGTGGGGGAAGGGAGGGGAAGCTACACACTGGTCCCAATTTTGAAGTGAATTTTTCTGGCTTGGTTTTTGTCAGATGAGCAAGGTTAATAATGAAAAATATCTGTAGATACAATGTCATGTAATTCCAGGAATAAGATAGATTTGTAGCCACAAATTAGTTTTAAAATCAGTTCATGGCATTTTCTCCAATGATTACAAGAATTCTTTGGAAGGCAAGCAACAGGACCAAGAATTTCACCTACCTTCTTTCTTTTTGGACAGGGTCTAGCTGCATAGCCCCAGTTAAGCCTAAAACTTGCTATCCTCCTGTGTCAACCTCCTGAATTCTGGGATTACAGGTGTGTACGCCTAGCTCTTGCCACATTTTTGTTCTGATTTCCATATTACAGAAACTGGAGTTGGCTTTGAAATCAGGTTTTGGGTGGAACTCTCACTGAGAAGTGCTTTGTCTCCGCCTGTTGGTCAGGGCTGGCTTTGCACGGTCAGCCGCACCCTTCCCCAGGCCAGTTCAATCAGAATGGCTAGAATAGGATCAGAGTGTGATCTGAACACAAGGAAAAAGGCAGGCATGGTGGCACATGTCTTTAATCCCAGCACTTCAGAGGCAGAGACAGGCAAATCTGTGTGGGTTCAAGGCTAGCCTAGAATAAACAGTGAGATCCCATCTTTTAAAAAAAAAAGGCTGTCAAGATGGAAGTGGTTCAGCCAGTAACTCACTTGCTGCGAAGCCCAAGGGTCTGTGCTCATTCCCCAAGTCTCACATGGTAGAAAGAGAACCACCCCTTATTATCCTGCCCTCCACATTGGTGGTGTGTCATGCCCCCCCCCTCAATACACACTCACGATTTTTAAAGTCTTGTATTGTTTTTTTAAAAGCCAGGTGTGGTGCAGCTTAGCTGGCCAGCGAGCCCCAGGACAATAAAGGATGCTGTTCTAAAAACAAGGTGCAAGGACACCAGAAAGACCCCAACACACATGTACACTCCCATGAACACACACATTTTAAAATATTAAAGTATAAAAAAATAACATTTCATAATTGATCACAGAATGCTCTACAGCAGAGACGATCTGTTAGACGCCCGTGCCTCCCCCCAGTCTCCATGAAGCAGTGTTACATATCCATATGCATTCCCTTGTGCCACAAAACTTAAGGGTGCATCCCTTGGTTTTGTTTTCTTAAAGACAGATTCTTCCTACAGAGCCACGGAGACCTTTGGCGCTAATGTCTCTGATTCCCCAGTGTTGGGATCATAGGTGTGCATGGCCAGGCCTAGATGGGGATAAACTTTTTTTTTTTTTTTAAATATGTGTACCCTGTAGCTGTCTTCAGACACACCAGAAGAGGGCACTGGATCCCATTACAGATGGTTGTGAAGCCACCATGTGGTTGCTGGGAATTGAACTCAGGATCTCTGGAAGAGCAGTCAGTGCTCTTAACCACTGAGCCATCTCTCCAGCCCAGAGACAAGTCTTAAGGCTTGTATTTCTCACCTCAAATGCATATTGACTTCTCAAAACATATCTGTGAGAACTTTAAAAGTGAATGCCAACCACTGAGGACCTCAAATAAGTGAGCCTAAACTCTTTTCTTGGAACATACTTCTTGGCCACACAGTAGTACAGGCTTATAATCTGAGCACCAGAGAGGTGGAGGGGTCAGGAGGGCAGCTTGAATTTCAGGTCAGCCCTCATAAGCAAGTATACCTCATCTTGTCCCCACCTTTTTAGAGACAGGGTCTCACTGTGAAGTCCTGGCTAGCTAAGAATTCCCTACATAGACCAGGCTGGCCTCAAACTCAGAGGTCTGTCTCTACATCCTAAGCCACCACACCAACTCCATTCGCGTTTAAACAGAAAAAGAAAAAAACAAACCAGAGTCTTGCTTTGCTTCCCTTGTTTGAAGTCATTCCCTAAGCTCCATGCTGTCCTGGTCTGCACAGCCACAGGCCCTCTCTGCTCTCCCATGACCTGGTTACAATTTTAGTATTTAACTCTTCCATGTTCTTATAACTTTATCCTTAAATTCCTCATACTTTGTCTTATTCAAACATTAAATTCTGTTTTACACACACACACACACACACACACACACAGAGTTAATGCTGACCTCTCTCTCGCCATGTTTTCCTCACACCTTGTTAATAGCAATTCTGAAGATTCCTAATGATATTTGTGCACATGATCACATTGCTCATGAACTGCTTTTCATTTCTCCCAGTGCTGACACCTTGCTGCACTGTCTAGGACCTCAGACCCCAGTCTGCCTAGAGAAGGCGACCTCATGAGGGCCTTAGGAGCAGTGTCAGCACCTTCATTCAGTAGCTGTATCTACTCCAGGAAGTCCCCTAGTAGGGCAGAGGCGGGCTCTGCGTTTGCTGAGACTTCCATCAATAAACACCCTTATAAACCTACAGAAATACCACACACCGTTTTTCTGTTACTGTCATAAATAATGCTAATTGAATTGAGAGGGCTCCCTCTGTATCTACTAAAATATTAAAGTTAAATTGGTGTTAATTTCTTTACCCGAGTGTGAGAAGCGTTTTAACTATGAATTCACCTGAGTCAGTGACACTGCTTAGCAAGAGTCTGGTCTCCAACACAGAGGCTCCTATTTTACAAGTTATCTGCAAGAGTATGCGATGGATGGAGCAGTTTACTAACTGCAATCACGAGGACAAATGCACTTATGTGCATTCACACAAGCACACCCACGCCCACTGCTCCTTTCAACAGACTAACAGAAGCAACCCTGTCAAATGCGAAAGCTGACAGGGAAGCTGAAGTATCTCACTGAAACTATAAAGTAACATGACACCAAGTGCAGAGTTCCAGGTCAGATTTATTGTAAACAGGATAACCCTAGGACCCGCCATGCTGGCAGTGTCACATGCTCTTACACACTGACTGATTAAAAGGACTTTAAGTCTCTGGCAACTCATGACTTTTTCACAAATCTCACTTGCGAAGCTTGCGTACACGCAGTCTCTGGGTAGTATGTTATTGTTCATGGACCTGCTGAGATGAACTGTCAGGATGCCAAGTGACACACAGGAGCTCTGGAACACACTGAACACCACGTGCAGGTTCATGGAAGACGACATGGGGTTGTTTCCAATCTCTTCAGGTGCCTTTTTCTCATACAAATGACAAACTTTTAACTGTACCCATTTTTTTTTTTTTTAAAAAAGAGCTAAGTTACTCAACAGCATGTGATCTTTTACAGAAAAGGTAGCAGACTGTGGTTTGCTTTTACAATGGTGGATTCAAACACTCAGGACTAAGTTTAGATTCATTTTGTGTATTTGCAGTTCAATGAAAAGCTGCATAGTCACACTGGGCGGGGTGGCGCTCGCCTAATCCTCGCCTAATCCCGGCACTTGAGAGGTGGAGGCAGGAGGATCAAGGAGTTCAAAGTCAACCTTGGCTACCTGGCCAATTGCACAGAGGAGAAGGCAGTGTTGACTCATGTCTTCTGATGGGATGGACAAAGACAGGCTTCTCACTGGGAGACTCTTAGAACATGTGGATATAAGACGGTCTCAGCACCTCAGGGAGAGCGGCCTCCACAGCCACCCAAGTTCACCGTATTTGGAAAATGTGAAACTTAAGCAGTGAAAAGCCGAGATTCTATAGCAGAAAATCCTGGCAAATCAAGTAATACGGGGCAGTAAATTGTCACTTGGAAACGCTATTCTGTACTTTGCCTGAGCTGGTGGACAAACAGGAGCACTTTCTGTTACTATTGCTGTGTGTGGAAACATAGTCACGCTTGTTCTTGAAGCAGGTTTTAATAATAGCAAACACTTTAAAACAGCTGTTAAATCCGCAGTAACGTTTTCACCTAAAATAGTATCTTGTGAAAAAAATATTTTTTATAAGTCCACTCCAGTCATCATCTGTATGTTTATATTCATATATTCAAAAAAATAATACTTAAGGCAAGATGAGACTGGAAGCAGCAGGGAGTGGAGTCTTACGGAGACTGGCTCTTTCGGAATGCGACCGACTGACCGACCGACCAACCGCTTCATAGCTCCAAAGAGGTGGCTTTGGACTTGCTACCTTTTGAGTCCCTACAGGGGCAAATGTTCGCACACTGATCACAACTTCACCCTAGGAGTTATGGGGAGTTATAACAGCTGGCGTTAGCACAGCTCATCTCTAGCTATATAGCAGTGTGTGTCTGCTGACGGAACACAGCAAACCAACTACGAAAACCAGAAATGTCAACAGAATTCGATGAGAGAGAACCCGCAGGAATCCTGAGAAATTCCAAACTTGGTGTAAGGTTAATCTGCATTTCTAGCACTGTAAATCGGGTATTCTGGGGTTTCCAGCATTTGACTGAGAAGATTAAAAAACACACCCAAGTTTTATAAAAACATTAAAACCATGCCTCAGTTAATCAGCAAGCTCACTACTAAGGGAGCATGGCATTGCTTTGTGCATTATCTGCCAAATGTAATGTTTTCTGTTGGTTTACAGGAAACCATCAAATAGACAGCAGATCTGAGGATCGGTTCTTAAAAAGGTAATCCTTTCTAAATGTTTTGAAGCCTTTAAGAAAAAAAGCTCTTTTTTTTCAGACAAGTGACTATTTTACAGTCTAAGGAAGAAAGATTATGTTGGGATATCTTTCTTCCGATTAAGCAGTTAATAGAAGGGAATTTCTCTTAGGAATAAAAAGGAAAAAATTAAGATATTTAAGAGATTTTAAAAATATTCTACATCTATAAGATTTTATAATTTTATTACTTTGGGCTTTTAACATTTCTACATAATAATTAATGCCTGAAAACTCTTTTCTGTTTGTCTTTCTAATAGCAAGCCAGGAACTACTCAAAGCTGAGACTGCTTTCCCAGGCCCTGGTAGACACAGGAATGTATCTACTTTCTTCAAAGTTTTGCAGCCATGAAGTTAATATGTGGTTTCACAAGGGGGAACAGTGGCAGGCCTCGCTTGAACTCAGTCATGTTATGAATCACTTCAGGCTGAAAAGGAAAAAAAAGGTTTCTTTAGTGTGCTACAATTACACTAAGCAGGGTACTGTTTAGTGTGCTA